>JAQFZN010000032.1:0-83718 GCA_034687075.1 Geophilus carpophagus | reverse complement strand
ATCGACATCGACATGTTCGCAACAGGAAATTATTTTGAATATCATAAACCATTCCTTTGCAATGGTAACCCACATATTATCTCATCGCTGCATACTTTATGCCATTATTCGAATGCTTTGAAAAGATTCATCTTGTCACATTTCCGTTCAAGTTTATATGCTTACGAAAAGAGTGGGAATTACATAGGATAAACTATATAATACAAAGGCGACATGCAACACCATTTTTAAACCACCCTTACTTGATATGAAACTAAACTTGCATCCATAAAAATTGACACCAGCTGTGGAGACAATAATTTCAATCTTCAGATGGTATACAAATTAGGCCTGAAACACATTCTAAGATGGTCTAATGTTGGCATGACTTGGGTTGGGTATATAGAATTCAAATCTATGGATCCGTCAGCATAGAAATTTCACATAAAAGAAAAATATACATTTAGATTTCTTAGTGGTTCAGACTTGACCTAAACTTGCATATACTGAAATCGTGTAATAATTTATTACCTGGCATGACCTTGTAGAATAAAATAATCGATTTTTACTAGTACCTAAAACTAAAAAGTAACAAAAAAATAAGCAGACGCTAGTATTTCATAAAAATAATTACATGTGATTTGCTCCTTCGTTGTCGCTTTGTCGATTTCACAATTAGCCGACTCGAACTTTATCCGTTTAATATGTAAATCTAGACTAGAGAACTTGTCTCAAAAAAGTTCGATTGCAAATATCCCGCCTTTTGATAAATCGATTTATTCATGAGTGTTCGGCTGTGCCTTCGATTCGCCTGGCTGCTAACTGATATTTCTACATCTTGTCAGTGTGAACTTCTGCTCGCTACAAAAGTATCTCCATCTCCAATAAAACCTTGCAAAACTGCCCGTAAGATGATACTGAAAATTAACAAACAAAGCTACAAATAATCACCGAAAGATGCCACCACTTTCCTGTTTCAGTTTCAAGATAATCGAAAACCCTCTAGTAAACTAAATTTGTTTCCTGGAAAAAAAAAATCGTTCAATAACATAACATTAGAAATCAGCTTCAAAAATAAATCTAAAAAAATAATAAATGTTATTCCAGCAGTAATATATAATTATTATTATTCAAATATTTTAATTCCCATTTTATTTCTTAAAAAATTACTTTAAAATTAGTTATCAGGCCATTTGCTATGCTAATTTGAAAGTTTGTTAATTCGTTTTATCACTCGATAAAACGAATGTATTCATGTGACAAGGCTTATTAAGCACGAGTCACATTTCATTGCGATGAAAAAAGGAGGAGGAAAGAAAGAAAAGGAGGAAAAAAGGGAGTGTTATCGTGATAAAATGCACGTCGCATTGCTCATTAAGTGAGCTCGTCGTGTCCCCTCTCGTTAATTACACGTTAGATCAAAAGACACGAGTGGCTGAGCTCCCAAATTCGATCATAAAGGGTTTCTATCCGAACATCTCACTCTCCATTTGCTTCGATTCTTCTTAATAAGCGACAACAAGATAACAAAAAAATTATACACCTCATTTCTTTTTTGAAAAAAAAATAAAGAGAAAAATGGTTGCTATTTCATTTAATTGGTGTTGTTATCGCGCACACACAGTGTAAAATGGAAATATTTATTTATATAAGGAGGAAAAACATTCAATTTTGAAGTGCAGTAGGCTTTAGCAGTTCAATAGGGCATGTTAGAAATGAAAGCTGTGTGTGTGCCGTATTCTCTTTTATTCCCCCGATGACATCTCAATTTTCATTCTTTCCATTGTCGGGAAAGAAGAAATTGGAAGTATGCCTTCTGCTCAAATACCTTTTGCAATTGCTCGAATATATTCATGTCGAGCAAGTGTGTGCCTTCATTTTAGCTGCTTATTAAATTTTTTCTTTCCTTCCCTTGAAAAGGAACAATTTTCTCGCAAAATTGTACTGTTTTTCCACATTATAAACGTTAAACAAGTATTGCTTTTGTATCTCGTAATAAAAAGAAAGGAAGAAAAAATGAAAAACTCTCATCTCGAAAAAGAGAAAAAAAGAAAACAAAGGTTTTCTTTTTTTATTTATAATGAATGTTTTTCAAATTTTCATATGAATAAATAGTTTTAAAGAAATAAATTAATTTTTAGATTATTTAATTTTCATCTATAATAATTATACTTCACTTGTGCTCATATCAAACATGTAGAGATTTGTTGTTTCGAGTTCCATTTCACTTAAAAAGAAAAAAAATGTTAAAAACTGTTATGTATAAAAAAAATTCAAATTAATTAGCAACTTACTTGAAATTGAATTAATCTTCGATTTCAACTTGGCCGGCACCTTCAAACTTTGGTTTTATATTTTTTTATATGCAATTTTATGGGTAGAAAAATTGCTAATATGAAATTAATGACGGAAGTCCACATCACAAATTAATGATTAACCCTATTAAATTTACATTAAATAATAAAAAAAAAACAAAAACAAATTAAAAACAAACTTTTAAAACTTTTATATAAAATACTGAAAATAGTTTATTTGCTTTTAATTCTCAACTACTTACATCATATTATAAACATCAATGCAAACTAACGTTTCTTAATATTTTATATAAAAGTTTTAAAAGTTTATTTTTATTTTATTTTTTGAAATTATTTAATGTAAACTTAATAGGGCTAATCATTAATTTGTAATGTAGACTTCCATCATTAATTTCATGTTAGCAATTATTCTACCCACAAAATTGCATTAAAACAATGTAAAACCAAAACAACAAATCTGTTCTCGTTTTTGATGTCGCAAGACCGCGGTAATGAATAATACAAATATAATTTTCTTTTGCAGTTTAAGAAAAAGAGAGCAAATTTGAAATATTTATTTTTGTCGGAAATGCCGAGAACTTTTGTTATACATTAAAAAAACAACGTAGTCTTAGTATAGTGGCAAGTGACAAATGTGCACGAAATGGAATTCTATCCAATGCAGGGCTACTCTCTCTTATTCTTTTTTTAATATTTGTGAAGCATGTTAAAAGCATTTCGTTGTTGCAAGACATACGCTATAAACAACAGTTGCAAAACCCAACATTTTATTTATAAGTATATATATGTAAGAAGCAAGCTGACAACTACTTTTAACTTTAAATTTCAACCAAACAAAAATGGCGCCCATATTTGATAACATCATCACCATGGTTACTATTAAATTTCAAACAAACAAAATGGCGTCAAACGTTTCAAACAATCATCGCTCTACTGCGGTTACTGTTTTAATGTAATTAACGATCGAGTTTTATAAAAGAAATTGAAAAAAAATTGAAAAAATAATCTTCAAAGTTTGAATTGTCGCTATGCATTAGAAGTGTAAACAAGCTTAGAAAAACAGCGAGCGAAGCTGTCTATGCGGATAAGTCGAGACTTGCTCTCGTCTGTTCGATTAATGGCTGTGACTATGGGAAAGTTTACACAGGTTTATTTTTTCCATGAGCAAAATAAAAAGAGAGGAGAAGAAAGCGCGAGTATTTGTGCACTGCTAGCAGTTAAATGGAAATCAGTGAGGAGACTTTTACTCGGTAATAAGTGCTCAACGAGAATATTGCATTGCCTGAAAACATGCGAGAAAATCGATAAAATAAAAATAGTGTTTTCATTTATTGGCAAAAATAAAGCACTTTCATTAGCTTTTAACAAGCTAGCACAAAATATTATTCATCTAATTATTTCTTTTCTCGACATATATTCATATATCAAGTTGTTTGATGCAATCTTGTAACTATGTACAAGATGAAAAAAATAAAGAAATCGATATTACGGCCTAATAGTAGATCAATAAATGGGTCGTGTGCACTTGCTGAAAAATAACCCCTCTTGCCATCGATTGAGGGTACGATGAAGGCAGTCTCATTATTCGGACGACACATCTCCATCAAATCCTTCCACTTTTTTCCCTCCTCTTTCTCTCTCTCTCTCTCTTTCTCTCCGCAAATCCCGAATCAAACGTGAAATCTCAAAACCTCAGTTTGTGTTTGTTTTCTTGTAAATCGCTAATATTTACATCAAAAGCTAAAGTACCCGCCCAAAGGTTTAAAAGCCCAAAATGCAAATTAAAAATTTAGATAACATTTTATATATCTAGTTAGCAGATTTATTACATAAATCCAATTGAAAATGTTTAGCTCGAGGTAGAAATAATGCGCGACAGATAAAATATTTTAATATTATATAAGAAAGAGATAAGATAAATATATCTATACGTAGAAAAAAAATGTGTAATGGAAAAAGCAGGAAGAGCAAACTGTGTTGTCAAGATCGGTAGGAGAATAGAGAATATCCATTAGCAAGAATGATAAAAGTCAGCAAAGAACTCTTATGTGAACACGACAGAAATAAACATGTCAGCCGAAAGAGGAAGTTGAGCATAAAGGCTTGTAATGTTTTGAACAAAGATTGAGCCCTACTTTATAGACCAGTGAGTTGAAACAAATGCAGCAAACGAAAAGAATGAAAATCTCATTCTATTTCCTAATTAAAGAGAATATACAATCAGTCTATAAAGCAGCCATGGCTTTATTATACGAGACCAAGAGTGTCTGTGTGTGTGAGATGTGGTGGTGGGTCAAATGCGAGCACATGTTGTTGCCACCAACGTCATTCAACTTGCAGTGCACGTACCCCGTGTAATGCGACTAGATACTTTAGTGGTTCAAAGAGGAGTAGCCTTACAACTGGTATCCATCCTCCTCATCATCCCACACCAACATCCCCAACACCCATTTTTAAAAGCTGTTTCACTTGAATAATCGAATAAAAAAATCATTTACTCAATTGTATTGTGCTGTTACATCTGTATTTCATCCTAAACATCGTTTACTACTCTCAATTCACGCCATTTTCTAATGGAAACATTTCATTTTTATAATTAATTTCAAAAATAATTAAATAGTTTTGGAGTAGTTTATGAATCAAGTATCAAGTTAGGTCTCTGTTGCCTTTTTGATAATGTTAGTAGGAAAGTTTGAGTGTAAGTTGAAGAGACAAGATGAAATGTTACTATTCGATTTGAAAAGTTTGAACAAGTAAGATATTTGTTATAAAATGTTAGTTTTGAGTGATTCTCATCTTTAAAATTTTTAGTGCTTTGAGAATACCATTAGGTTCGCTACTCAACACCCAACACCGTAGCACTTGAACACCAAAAAACTGTTCCCGCAGGTGCACTTTTCAAGATCGATACTTTTCAGAGTTGAGAGTGGGATGTAGAAAACTGCCAACCATGTAAAAGCACTTTAACATTTATTTTTATTGCTTGAGTACTCAACAACCAACTTATATAATTTGCTCTCTATGATTAAAACAATTTTTAAGAGAAAAACAAAAAAAAATAAATAAATATTTTTATTTCATTTTATTTTATTTTCTACAAATTTCATCATCAAAACCCCCTTTGTGCGGATAAAAAGAAAACTTTTTATATTAGTTTGGGGAAATAGCAAAAAAAAGAACATTTTGTCCCCTATTTTTCTTTTATTTTTTCTTTTTTTGTTTGGTCACACAAGTCTTTTTTTAAGGTCCCGTTATGGTCCAAAGAATCTTCAACATACCATTTCTAACGTGATGTTTTGTTTGTTTGCAGTAGGTACTTTGAAAACTCGTTCCAACTGTTTCGTGTCAGCAACTGTGATGTCACTTTACGAAAAGGACTTGGTTAATTATGAATACGAATAAAGTAAAGGATGTAAAAGTTACATACATGTGACCACAACACAACAGGAAATATTCCCGCTGATTTAAGTTTACCGCTGGTTAAGTCGTATTGTTTCGCTAATATATCTAAAGCTACGGTTCTACTAGGCAGAAGTGTAGTTACAATCAGCCATTTTGATTATCGCAAAATGTTTTTCGACTTGTGAAGCTGCAGCATCAATGTAAACAAACCAGATTTAAAAATGGCATCAAATCGCAAATTTTTAAAATTCATTAGTGCACATTTGAAATGCAACTAATTTGTAAAAATAAGGTAAATAAAGAGAAAAATGTTATTTTGATAGTAGAAATTGTTTTAATTCTTACTCATTAGCCAGCTGCTAAAAGTCATAAATACATACCACCTGCTAATTTCAGTCTTTTACAGTTTGATGAAATTAAAATTAATTGTACTTTCACACATTGCTAGACTAAAAACGCATTAAACGACCACCGGTTAAAAGAGCCAAAATAGATTCATTACTTTAAACTAGAGAGGGTGGCTCATTAATTATGCAGTCACAGCTGCTTTCACTTTACCTCCGAGTAATTATACTTCTTAAAACGCGCGCTACATTTTAAAATAAAATACCAAGTGTAAGCACATTTTCTTGTGTGTTGAATTTTGTTATTGATAGTGTAAAGAAGAAAAAAAAAGATTTAACCAATATTTTTCGTGTGTGATTGCATCTGGGATAGGATATAGAAAGAAAGGAGTGATATGGTATCCCCATCCGACCGAGTGGGAATCTAGAGCAGTCATCTATGAAGCAGACTCACACCCACATCCAATGTCTCAGCTCATGGGTTTTATGTTCTAATAAAAGTGAGACTTTCTCCCTACTTATTTTCAAACTGCTCTTTCTTTTTTTTCTCTTCTCTTCTTCTCACTATCTTTGGATATAGGAGAGAAAAAGCCAATCTATTGCTTATTTTCATTAAACATGGTAAACAACTTGTGTAAATATAAGCCAAACCGCCATCTTCATTGTGATTTTTTTGTGATTTGGAGATTTTGAGAAGAAGAAAAAAGAAAAAAAAAAGTTGAGATGTTGATAGAAAATACTGCACATGGGAAATAGAAAAAAGTTGACTTGACGTGATTCACAAAGACAATGTCGAAACGTTTATTTCTTGCACTCATGAACTTGAGTTACGACAACACTGCCCACTACAGCTTTTAGAGAAAAGTCAAGTTTCTAACACTGAATATATATATATATATATATATCTAAAAAAAGAATAAAATGTTGAAAGCGAAATAAATTTTCAATGCGATGTTATAACACCATCATAAAAGCAATATTTAAAATCGGAAAGTAAAAAAAGAAAAAAAGATTTTTTCCAATTTTTTATTTGTGCTATGTTTGGCATTTTTCCAATTATTTTTGATATCTGGTGAAATGGCATCCGAAATGACAAAGAAAAGGGAGTTTTGGCTGGTTGTGGGCGTGTCGAATTTACATACGTTTGCGAATGAATGGCTATAAATGAGGGATAAGTCGTTTCACAAGTTATGAGCGACTCACTCACTCACTTTTTATAGCAGTTTACTTTCCTTAATTCTTGCAAATGGATAAAGTTTGACAAACACAACATTATTTTCTCTTTCCATTTGCAATTTTCTTTGACAAATTCTAATAAATAATGACTAAAAGCTTAAAATAATAGCTTGAGTTGAAGCAGGCGTTAGAATCGAGATGCAATCGCATCTCTTTAAATCACTATCCGGGCTACTCGTTATCGACTACACATCTTTGTAACCGACGTCCATCCCAAGATTTAATACTAAAGATACTGAGCCCAACTGCATTAACCTGATAGACTAAACGATAAAGACTTTTCTCCTGGATTTAAAACAAAAAAGAAGAAAAAAATATGGTTGACTATCCACATGAGAAAGTGCCCTCTAAGTTACTCTAGAAATTAATAGGGTTGGCTTCTCTACCAATATTTTAGCGTAAACTTTGACATATTTTATCATACTTTAAATGTTTTTTTCATTTTTTTTTTAAATTCTTGTCTTTAAATATAATAAAAGAGTGAAAATTAAAATTTTCAAATTAGAAATCAGATTATAAAGTTGATATAATTTGAAAATGTAAAAGTGTAAAGTAATTTGAGTATTTTTGAATTTTTTTTTCGTTTTGTGTAATTGGGTGCAATGTGGACGGTTAAAGGAGCTTTGTGCAGCTAAGGTAATTTGGTTAGTCGGTCAGACGAGGCGTGAGAATACTTTTAGTCAAGTGCAACAGCTGCAATACTGCAAATGTTAAGTAAATCTGGAACAGAGAATGGTTTTATGTAAATTGGATTTTTCAAACGTGAAAATTTTATAGGGAAATGAAACGTCTCAAGAAGGATCCAATTCATTTTTCAAAACGCCCTTTCTTTCTTTTTTCTCTTTCATGTAATATTCAATTGTTTTAATGTGACTTTTCATCGCGCACATTTTGCATCCATCACTGTGATAATTCAATTGTGCGCAATTTACTATGCTGCCCTCAAGCTGTTTGCATTTGCATCCTAATGAAATAAACTAACTTTATTGCAAGTGCTTAATATATTCCAGTAATCTTGCATACACTCTTGGCAAATTATACTCGCAAACTTGCCTTCTAATCTGTTTGCCTATGGGCCATAATAAAGTAAAAGCAAAAATATGCGACAACAACTTGGCACAAACAACTCAATTCCAATTATTCAAATATATTAATACCAAATGAGTCCATAAAAAATGGTATTATTATAACCCGCAATAATTTTTCATATTAAAATGTGCAAACTGCACATGGGCACACATTTGCAGTGTGCATGCAAATGAGAGAGCAGCCATTTTGTGCATCAAAAAATTGTAAACAATCTTATTATTAGCCATTTTAATTTGTTGTGTAAATAAATTTTTCCAGTTGTTTTTTTACATAAACTAAGTACTTAACAACTCAGTTCATTATACAATACACCTTGTTTAATGGCATAAGGTTGAGAGAAAATTTTCTAACGTGAGCTTAATAATAAATAGTTCATTTCATGTGGTTTACTTTATATCACAAATCTCCTTTCGCATTAATTATCAAAAAGAAAATGATATTAATTACAATTAATAAAATTCACTGAGAATTTGTATTTAAATTATTATAATAACAAATAAGAGTTGTATTAAATCATTTTTTCAAAATATCTCCATAATATCTTTTTAAATTTCATTTTAATGCACTTTATCTAGCACTATCACACTCATTCTTTAAAACTGCACTTTACATTTTCTCTCAATGTTTTTCTAATGAGATTCCATTTTTTTTTCTTTATTTAAAGTTGTTAGATCACTATTTATCACTTTTCTACTTTAATGCAACTCATTTCTAAGCATTAGTCAGTAAATATAACCTTTTCTATATTAAAAGTCACCATTTTTAATCAATTGTCCAATCCTACAGTGGCATTCGGTAAAAAGAAAAAAGAATTTGTTACTTTGTGCCATTTTCGTTTCTTTTGTCAATTCCCTTCAATTCAATTTACTCAATTCACATCGGCCTCACCTCGTTCGACATTCAATGTTTAACCTAAAGAAAATCCTCGAGCAAATTTTGTCGCCAACTTTAAAAGAGAAATAACGATATATGCGTGAAACGGTGAAAAATTTCCAAGCAAAAATTCAACGGGTTCGCTTCTTCATTCAATCTGGTACCCTTTACAATAGACAGCAATTCGATTCCCAAGTGAAATGACCAGAAGGCGCACCTCACTCACCAGGGAAATGAACCTATTGGGCAGCGAGCGATAAAGCGAGTAAAAAATGCTTCCGAAAAAAGGATACCTTCTACGTGTGTTGCATCGAGACAAATCCAATGCAACAGTTTCGAATTCGAGCCAAACTTACAACTAATGTCATCACTATTTTTCTTTATCCGCGCTTGATAAAGTCAATCGATTCAACATGATTATCTTGGCAGTAAATGAATCTACGTGAGCCAATAAGAAATTGGCCAACTCCCAATTCAAACATCATTATCCTATACTATAAACGAGAGAAAAAAATACAAATTGAAACACATCATTTGCCCTGGTTTTTTCTTCCGTTATAGAAAATACTATAAACAGTTTATAGTATTATAATTTGTGTATTCTTGGAATTTAGCATCGTATAATTCATGTTACTATGACAACGCAGTTAACACATGTCACGTGACATGTCAAAATGGTGGACAGATTTAGAACGAAATAAATTGTAAAAACGTTTCGTGCATGTGAAAGAAAGGTCAAACAGGAAAATCCGGGTATTCTGACATCATGTTTAGGAAAAATATCACCAGATTGAGCTATTGCATCAGGAAGCTAAATTCAAAATTTCTCACCGTTACATCTTAGTTTTAGTAAATTTTAATGCACGTACTTATGGACATTTGTTATAGAAAAATGTTACATGGTCAACTTTACGTGACAGAAAATCAAAAAGAAAATAAAAATAAGAAAAACGAAAAAGAAACATATTTAAGTAGCAACGTGAAAATGTCTAAAACGTTAGTTAATTAAGTAAAATTAGAATATTATACAGTACGGTAGTAAGAACTATATGAAAATAAAAAACAATTTCCATTTGTCCAATAACTACTTGTTAAACTTTTTTGCTATTATAACACTTGACTAGAACGTGTAAAAATTTAAATAAATTGCTATTTATAGGATGATGTGACAAAAAACAAAAATATCAACTATTTTCCTTCATAGGACATTTGTCAAATTTCTCCATCTTTAAAATAAAAAATATTTTTTGAAAAAGTAAAATAAAAAACAGATCCATTCTCTTTTTTTTTAAATAAAAATAAAAATCATGTCTGACTAGCTCCACTTAAACAAAACATTCATCACATTTTACACTGAGTATAACTTACCCGGGTCTAACGGGTAAAAATCTCATAAAACTGGAACAAAAATATACAAAAAAAAGAAATAAAAAGTAATAATAATAACGATATATATATATAAAGAAAAATTTTGCAATAATAGGAGTTCAACACACGAATCATTCGAGGTCACACGTCAGTCAATCAGATCGACATTAATAAGTGCGCCACACGGCACTGGATCATCATAGCGGCACCATAAATAAAAACTTGGAACGGTAGTCAATTTTTTTTTCTTGTGTACGATAAAAACACTTGGTTGCGACGATTCACTAAACGATTTATTTTTTTTTGAATTTTTTGAATTTTTTTTTCTTTTTTAAGTAATCACTCTAATTGCCTTGGGCAGACTGCTAGTGAATGGAATCCCGAGTCTTTTATATAACGAAATGGAAAACATTTTTCTTCTAACACAACCGTCACCGATGTAATACCGTAACGAAATGAATAAAGGCCACCAATAAGCACAACATCATGTTTTCGGCCGATAATTTCATCGCATCATTGTTGACTTTAACTGAAAACGTAAAATATTTACGTAAAGCAACGTTTTCCTATACTCTAGAATTTAGTTTCAGCTATAGCTTTAGCGTAACGACAGCAAAACAAGCAGACAAAGTTAAATTCATGCAAATGTTAAATCGATAAAATGTTAAATTCCGTTTCTAAACCCTCTTAAATTTGTTAGTTTACATGCAACTATTTGAGTGAAGAGTATTATATTGTGTATAAAATGTTATGACATGTCAATTTATGAGTAGCTATTAAAAACGGTATAATTGTTTTAGAATTACTACACTGTACAAATCCGTTTTATCAAACCCGCTTAAAGTAAAAAACTCATTACGAGAAAAAAATTAAATCCCTTTTCCACTTTAAAACTTCATTATGCTGAAGAAATATTTTTTATCTCATGAGTATTCGTTATTAAAGAGAATTTATACAGTGGTAAACAATGTATAATCAAGATGGAAGGAAGGCATTTATTGTACGGTATATTTTTTATTTTAGAAATCTAAAGAATTTCAGCCATTTTTTTTTTTCATTTTTCAATTTTCAATTTCAATAGTTTATTTGTAATATTTTTGCATCGATTTTCTGCTTTTCTAAGAATTTTTTCCATTTTAATTTTATCGGTATTTCATCAGTTTCGAAATCCAAATTCAAACATTTATCATATTTCATCTTAAAAAAATAATCAAATTATTACTTAAAAATGGCGGTTCAAACTTGCTCATTTATTTATACTGTAATTGCTAATAAAAATCAGTTGAGCAAAGAATTCGAGGAATTAAAGAAAGAAAGCTTGATTAGATCCTATTTAACGGTTGACAAGTTATTTGAAAAATTCAAAACCTTCTTCCATTTTGATTTTATTACATATCCACAAAAATGACATGTCTATTTTTTGCCCATTTTAAAACAAGAAAGAAGCAGCATGACAATTGTCTTTTATGTGAGTTTTCCAAGTTACTTAGCAAAATGTATAAAGTAATCTCACGGGAGTTATGAAAAGTTTATTAAAAAAAAAATTAAAAAGGCCCATGCCGTAATAAATTTGCGCAGTGTCTCTTTACTAATTAAATTATTTCCCTCGAGATTTGCAAATATGGCTAGGGTGACACCCACAACTAACGTATAAGCAGCAGCAAAGCAGCATGCATAGCATTCTACCTACTTTTAATTAAACCCGTAAAAATAGAGAGAAAAATGTTTCGTACCGTTCAGCAAGTGGACACACACGTAAAAATAAAAATGGTGTTGAAAAGCAATAAGCGGTGAAAGGTAATAAGGGACGGAAACGTGACTTGTCATGTCAGTTTGGCGATATCGGTGCATGGTGGTGGGTGTGTTGCGGTGTCGACTTACCGTGGCACGACTTACCGGGTCTCGGTTGACGTTGGCTTTCAAGAAGTGACGCTTGTAGATGATCTGCCATGATGGCCTGTTCGTTGCTTTCCTGATAAATGTAATTGATCGAAGCTGTGCATTTCAGGGTGAGTTCTCCCTCACTAAAATGTCGTTCTTCCACTATAAAATCTAAGCCTAAAATCGAAGTCTCCAACTTATCATCGTCAATGATGACTGGGTATTTGTGCAGGATTTCTTTCGATGCCTAAAATATATCAAATTTAGTTCGAGTATAACAGAAGGGGAAAAGAAAAAAATAGTGTTAATTCGCTTAATTAAATGAATGCTCGTGACAAACTCCTCTATTACTTTGTCCCCATTCACGTGCCATTCCAAGTAAGCAGCTGGTTTTGATCGAATAGCTGTACAATTAACACGTACTGTATCGCCCACGTTGTATTTAGTACGGCCTCCGGAAATTCTGGGGCCACCATCAGGAACATCTGTAAGGATAAAGAGCAGAATATGTTAATAACACGTTACCTAATTATAATGTTATTTAAAAATTAAATATTGCTTTAAATATTATAAATTAAATAAATGTAAATATCCGCCATTTCCAAGATTTATTATTCCTATTTTTTTTATTTTTAAATTTTCAAAGCAGATTTTAAATCAGAAAAACTTTCAATTTTTGTGCTTTTATTTTAAAATTAAATATTATCATTAATAATGTAAATGATAATAAATAACCGTCATTGAATTCGTTTACGTTACGTAGATTTCAAAATAAAATAATGTTTTATTTTAAACATTTTATTTATAAATTGTGTAATTATGAAAATAAAAACAAATATCCGTCATTATTATATCCATTTCCTCCGGTGGAGTGTTTCTACTCTAATTTTCTATTCGTTTAGTATAAATTTAAAATGCTGAATCATTTAATGAAACCTCTAAAATGATTTAATAAGTCTAACTTGGTGAAATTTGAACCAAGTCAAAAGTTCAAAAGCCATAAGATGATGAAAATGAAGTTTCGCTTTAAGTAAACAGTCATTTTTTCCCTCTTTTATTTTCATCAAAATAATAATAAAAAGAAGTGTAATGTTATTATATTTTTTTATTATTATTTATATCAAATCCCATAAAAAATCGTTTGGCAAAGAATTATAGTCTAAATTGAGGTGTCACCAGGTAAGTTTTAAGAAAAAAAAATAAAATAAAAGAGGATATATCCAAGAAGGGAGTTTGCACAGAGCTAAGAAAAGCAAGAAGACAAGAACGAAAAAAAAAGGTTTTCATTTCGACCGCACCATAACCTGGCTCAAAATTGGATTTTTTTCTTCCTTTCTTTTTTTTTCTTTGAGAAGAAGGAAAAGGAAAAAGGAGAGTCGTCCTTAAATTTGTGAGTGTTCATCTCCCCTCACTCTCCCTCTTTCTCCCAACTCGTGCACGAGATTTGTATTCAGAAATATCTTATGGGATTTATAGAAAACTGATAACTTGAAGCATTTTTAATGCCACTTCGGCAACGTTCCAATTCACACTCACCATACACGTCCATCTGCTTTTCAGCTTCCTCCGTGTGAAATGGTGTTTCGGTCGACACCTCGCATTTGTACATGCCAGCACTCTCCAATGAAACATTTTCTAAACGCACTGAATTAATCGTTGAATTTTTAAGCTGAAATCAAAATACAAATGTATTAATATATTTCTGTTTTCAATTTGCCAACTTCATTATATTTTTAAACATCAAAATCATCATGAAGAATCATTTCCGACAGAAAATTCAATTTTCTTAGAGAATTAAAATTTATTAAAGATTAATAAATATTCAAGTTTGGTTTCATGTAGAGGAAGTAAAGTCAACCGCATTAAATGTTGTATTTTAATACCTATTGAACGTTGCTTGTGGTATATGTTATTAAGTACGGGAAAAAACCGCAAAAATATTAATGATCTTAAGAATATTTATTATTTATTCGCTGCAAATCCAATTCAGTTTATTATTCTTGGAGATTATTTTTCGGTGTCCTAGATACTCTGTCTTGCTAGGGATCCACCAGAAAAAAGTTCTAGATAATTCAATATCTTGATAAATGTTTTCCAGATGTTTATTTGACTTCAGTAGAAAATTTTCTGGATTTTCTTTTTATAATAATTTCAAAATAATTGTTTTCTACTTACATTAATTTTGACAGAAAAATGTAATTTAAGTTTCACGAATATTTTTAACATTCGAAAACATTCCCAAGCAGCACGAATATCAAAAGCTGCGATATAGAAAATCTATCTTTAAACCATATAGACTTCCTATATCGCTTCTATGTAGTAGCTACATAGAATAGCTCTGTAGAATATGCATGTATAAATTCTATACCGTATCTACATAGAAACGATCTAGAAAGTCTACATAGTTTAAACATAGATTTTATGTCTCTGTGATAAAGAAAATCTATGTTTGAACTTTATAGATAGGATATAGAATCTCTATATCTTTATGTAGATATAAAGATTCTGTATGTATCGAATAAATATTTCAAAAAATTAATTAACAATTAAAAATAACAATCCTGAATAATAATAGTTTTAATAAAACCCACTATTAATGAATTTTTAAAAAATTGAAATTACTTTTAGTTTTCAGGCACCAGTAAAACAAATGTTACATTGGTTGTATCAAACAAGTCTGTGTTAACTGGTGTACTGATTTGTTAATGTGTAATAATAATAAATAATAAAATAAAATAAAATAAAATAAAAATAAAAATAAAACACGACTAAATATTACATTCATTAAATTTAATTAAATTAAAGTGAAGTGAAGTGAATAAGTGAATTCAAAAAAAACGCCAAAATATATTTTTTTGAAGTTTTTGTTGAATTAACGCTACATTAGAAATAGAATGAGAGTCTCATTATATTTCTAATATGAGACTGTATGATACAATGAAAATCGTACGAGACAGTCTCATTTTTATTGCTTGCAGCCATTTAGATTTCTATTTTGCTGCGAGATCGGAGTGAGCTAGCAGTAATATAGAAATCTATATCGCTGCTAGCTCGCTGCGATTACCGCACACATTCTAGCTCAGAGCTTGCATAGAGCTCATTCCATATCGCAGCGAGATGGCTAAATAGCAAAGCTATCTCGCAGCGAGTTCTTTGCGAGCTAGTTGTGTTGCTTGAATTTACACAATATTCTCGTTCAACAAATTTCTTCATTTCAATCGGGTCTGCTGGCAGCCATTTTGAATTCACTCAGACCAAGTGAACCGTTCACAACCATAACATGAAATAAATATTTTTTTTAAATTTTATTATTACATCTAGAACTTTTTTCTCGATGAAAGACAAAAATGAAACAAATCAATTTAGATAGGATAAATAGCATATGTTATTTTAATGTTAAAAAGAGAAAAAGAAAAGCAATAGTTACATCTACTGTAACTCCGGTTAAGTTGAAGATCTGCGAAGGAGGATTATAGGCTGGGAGATAGCGATAAAATTCATAGTCTCCTTTGTACCACTTGACCGAATAGAGGGCATCTCCTTCTAGCTCGTAGAGGCACTCCAATACGACAGCCTTTCCCGTTTCTATGTGGGCAGGGACATTCAACGCGATCAACTTGAGGCAAGAAGCATCTATAAAATATAAAACATGAGCGTTGCAATGAAAACCTGTCTTATATATATATATACTACATCATCAAATATTTACAATGAAAAAAAGAAAATCATCTTTAATTCAATATTGTCGACAAGTTTATTTTTCTTTTATCGAACTTTACTTGCTTTCTTCTTAAGTAAAGAATCTTGTATTTTCTAATTGGAGAAGGCGAAGCCGAGTTAACAAACACATTGCCAACTTGTATAATTGAAGCCAACACACACACACACACACACACACACACACATACACATACACACACACGAGAGAGAGAGTGTCTGAATAAATTAAACCAATGTTCCCGACCGACCACAGTTTCAAGTTACTTTCTTTGCAAGCAGGCAAAACTTTAGTGTGAGAAATGAGATTATGTGCCGAGTCATTTTCCAAACATTTGCCAACTTATTTTAATTTTTACAACTTTTTAATTTCACATTTATTTTTTTCTTTTTTCTTTCGTCTTTGACTCTTTTATTATCAACTTCTAATCCAGTTCAATTCTCATGTAGGGGCAAAATTTCCTCGACCAATTCTTGTCAATTACAATCAAATCCGAGCACCTCGCTACATTTCCCGAGTGAGTCGTACGCCTCGCATAAAACTCATATCCAGCACATCCCAACGGAATCCCAATTCCAGCTGATGCAATCAAACGGAATTTATTACAGACTCTACTCGCCAACCGTTGCCACTGTGTCACGCCCCGAGAAAAACAACTGCCAAACCAAATATTGCTACCAATTCCATTTTATATAAACATTTATTATTATACACTCTCCTCTTTTACATGTAGCAATTGCAAAGACTAAAAGAGCGAGCAAATAAATGTGTGCAACCTCGTTACATTAATTAAATCAATCGATTCCTGCTTAAAATAAACAACCTTGGCTTTTTCCTACTTAAATCCCATCCTGTAATGCTAACTTACAACCTTAAATTGCGGATAAATGTCAGATATCTTTAAAAGTTAATAAAATATTTATCAAAAAACATTTCTTTTACAAAATAGCTGCCTGCAAGCTATATTTAATGCTCAATTTTGTTTAACCTTAAAAATCAAATATTTTTTTTTTAAAAAAAGAAGAAAAATATTTATCTTTCAAAATATGGATACAATATTCATCAATATTGTTTTATAATCTCAACTCATCTGTTATAAAAAATTCAGTTCCAAGAGGCCATTTTGGACAAATTTGATTAAACACAAGCATAACTCTAAACAAGATCCATCAAAAAGCTTCATTCAAATTCATACATTTTTCAATTTTAACAAATACTTATATAAGAAAATATCCAAGCAACAGATGGACCAAATTCCCAAGCTCATTCAATATTGAAAACAAAGACTCATTTTTCAACTATCTCCCTTATAACAACAATTTTAATTAAACTTTAAACTCATGAATTATACTTCTTTTATATTTAAACTTAAAAAAAACTAATTAGCACTTAACTCGGATCGACATGTGACAAGCTCAACATTTTTTTAATCCATCAACAGTGTGCTCTTTATAATTGGACATTTACATTTCACTCACTCAGTGGAAATTATGAATAAAGAGAGAGACGGCAATTCGTTAAGATACGAATGAATGATTCAAAGATTTAGCCTCTCGCCACTAGGTGTCAAAGACATCCTTCGCACGTGGCCTTGTAAATTGTGAGTGCACCTTTGAACCAAAAGGCGCTCGTAAACAAAGCTGGTGCAATAAATTTCATTCACCCACAAAACCCTTTCCAAGTAAAGCACCAAAAATTATCAAATCGATAACAACTTATTACATTTTGCTAATTTAATCACATATCGATTACCTTAAATTAATTAACGGGTAATGGTTCGTGGCCCATGGCTAAAACGCACATTTAAATATCAAATTACATGGCTCATCGATTTCTAATTCAAATACTGAATTATAAAATATCAAATATTAATAATAATAATAATTACTATTATTATTATATAATAAAATAAAATAAAAAGGAAAATGCTAGCAATGGGAGCGTATTAGGTGCTCATCTCCACTTTATTGCTACTGCCTAATGCATTCGAGTAATAATTTCCGAATATTACATTCATACTAGCTCTAATCTCCAATGTGGTTCCGTCGTGGCCTAATGGTCTACTTTATCTTGAATGATAACCCCGAAAGGATTTGCCAAACCAAACCAGCACTGCCACGAAACCTAACACACTTTTTACTATTTTCTTACTTCTTGAGCTTAGTAAGTTTTATTCTTAAGCACATCGTCTGCAACAAAAATTTCTATTTCGATAGATGATATTTATGTGCTAATATCACACATCAAATATCAATAAAAGTTGAAAAAAATATTGGAATCATCGTGTTTGTGGTGCTATAAAACTGATCAGAGACGTTTGTCAGCAAAGGTGATGTTAAACCCTGAGGTAAAAAGAGAAGAATTTTCAAAAATGTTCAAATTTACTCTTTTCAATGCTTAATAAACCATATTAAAGTAAATTTTTTCAAATGTTCTGTTTTATTTCATTCTGTGACCTCCAAGCCCTACTTATGGGACTTGGGGTTCTAAACTTATTCTTCATTAACGGATAAAACTAGAAGAAAATTGCCGTTTATTTAAGTTTGTGTATAATCAAAATAAACATTTCAAGAAATCTAAATTTTTATCTGTTAATAAAATCAGGGCCTTTGAGAGAAGAGACGGGGCCGGGCTAAAATAAATATCGGGGCCTCTCTGTACAGGCCCGGCCAAGTGGCACTCCTGGCGCCCACTATCCTTTTCACAAACACACTTTATCGTGGCTTTGTGCAAATTAAATGTTATAACAACTTTTCGACTTGGAAATGTAATATTAAAACCGCAAAAATTTTTCATTTTTTTTTCCAACGAGGAAAAATGTTTTAAAAGGTTTCGTCATGTCATCATTTTGAGGTTTTTAACATTTTTTCTTTTTTATTTATTTTTTTTTCTTTAGTAAAATTTTTTATTTAAATAAGTAAAAAAATGGAATTGCATTATGTTTTGGTTTTTTTTGGTTATTAATATGAGAAAGAGCGAAAATTGTATTTTTTTTTTATTACTAAAATTTTTTGTTTATATTTTCTTTTTCATTAATTTTTGATAATTTTGTATTACAATGCAAAATAATCAAATAATGTTTTGATTAAAATTACTCAAATTTAATTATTAAAACGATAAAAAAAACTATTATTTTTCTCTCTAATGTCTCAGTTGTGGTCTTAACAAAAAGTTGATTACTTTGACCACTTTAAAAGACGCAGTCAGCATTAATTGGTACAAAACTCCAAATTTTTTTCCTTGTCATTTTAATGCTTTTTTCATGTTTGCGGTAATAAGAAATGCAAAAAATCTTGTATTACTTTGCTTCTAGAACATGAAAAACATGTAATTGTGCCATGTTTCTATAAAAATGAAACATGCACAAAAGTAATAAAATTTCAAGCGACGTAGAAAATAACCTGCACGCATTTAAAGATTGAAAAGGGTCAATAAATGACCACTTGACCGACATTTTAGCTTTTAAATTGCAACATTTTTTTTGCTATTTCCATCATAAATTTATAAGAAAATAGAAAAAAAAATAACATTTTAAAGTACCTAACAAGTCAAAATGACCTCTCCTCTGTGGTCTTTTAATCTTTTCACCATTAAAATTAGAGAATTGTCTGAAAATAAAGAAAACAAGAAAAATAAATAAAAAGAGATAAAAAGAAAATGGCACTTGAACCTCCACTAGATCATTATATTTTTTAAGATTCCTCTGACTTGTTTTAAGACAGTATGCAATGTTGTTGTTTTAATTGACACTTAAGTCGATAAGGATCAGGCAGTTGAAATTTAAAATTCTAAAAATTTGAAAAGAAATGAAAATGAGTGACATAGGTTTAGGTTGAAAATTAGTGGTACGAAATAGGAAAGTACACAATCGAAATGAATTGCAGACAAGGGAAATTAACCATAAAGCTTATCTCAATGAACCAGCCTAACCGCATACACACAATTAATTCGACAAAAGAAATATTAAAGATGAAATTGCCATTATCGTCATAATAAATCCAAATATCAACCTTTAAAACCATTTCTATTTATACGCCATTGATTCAAATCATTATCGATGCTGCAATTTAATTCCGAAAATGAAGTCCCTTATTAATAAAGCTGAAAACTATTTACCGATTAAATTAACTTTCCATTTTTAACTTTGATCATGTTACATTTTACTCGAATTAAAACATCAAAACACGTAGAAAATCCAAGTTAGTTTCATTAGAACTAACATTAGCCTGAGCGCCCTGGTGACGATAATTCATACTAATCTTTTGATTAAACTGTATATCTATTAATTATTTGGTTTTGTTTGCGGTCAGCGCTGAACAAAATGGCGAAACCGTTATGTTTTAAGTAAATTTTTCTGATTTCATTCGAGGCCTTCGAGAGAGAAAGAGAAGGACCCTCGAAATATGCAACGGCTCCTTCGCAGCGCATAAAAGGAAAAGAGAAGAAAAATCCGAGTCGACCGTCGCCTTTCTACGCATCACTGAGCACAATCCCAATCCTGAAAATCGTATAATCGATTCTGCAGTAGGCAAAATCAAAACCAACTAAAATAATAAAAATGAAAAAAAAAAAAAAGATGGGCGAGTGAGTCAAGATTAAATTTAAATTTCATATTTGGAATCGGAATAAAAATATTCTCCTTTCATATATATCAGCATCAAGAACGTGCCACTCTATTTAATTACATTTATACAGTAATTTTCGAGATTACGTTACACCCAGAGAGCGTGGTGGTAATTAGCGAGTGGCCGCTATCCTGAAATGGAGTCAAATTGGCGCAGACAGAGAGAATCCGTGCCTTTCACCTGTAATTTGGACAGTTTTGACAAGATCAATAAGAGTTAACAACCTCGTTCCAACCTTACCTCACCCTGTCCCGTGTAATGTAAACCCTAGCGACAGCTTGTCACATGCATATGTTGTTTAATAAGAAAAAATCAAATAAAATCAAATAAGAAAATCAAAAATCCAGTCCTGTAAAAGTATATATATATATAATTATATATATATTTTTATTGTTTCAATTGTATAAATAAATAAAAGGATTTTTTTCAATCTTCTTAAAATCCATACACTGTCATGGCGGCATGTTCTCGACATTAGCTGATGTTGTGGTATAAAATATCATAATTTTAATTTAATAAAATCCTTAGCGAATTAACTCGTATACCTAAACATCAATTCAAATTAATGTCAGTTTTAAAAAACTAACACGTTAATGGTAAAAAACAAAAATTAAATTTCCAGCCAAGTGGAGAAAATAGCGTGAATCTAATCAAGCATTCATTTTTCACACAATGCTGTATGTCGATTTAAATTAAAATTGAATAGTTTGCCAATTTGAATACATCTGCTAATATTACTACTTATTAAAATTTCATTGTTTACATTCTCTACAGCTAAAGAAACAAAATGATTTCATTTCACGCCCAACAGCGAATGTAAACTGAAATTACTTTTGTCATCTAAGTGAAAAAGCGTTGCCAGACTCCACTGTTTGTCCAATTGGCAGGTGATAAATTGGCAGAGACGTAAAGTAAAATAAAAAAATAAAGAAAATGGAGGAAGTGTGTCGCTTAACCAAACCAACTTTAACCTTTTACTGCAATCTAACCCGAAAAAAGAATAAAAGAAAAAAGTAAACTGTAAGACAAAGCGAAAAGATTTTTCTCCTGTTATTGGAAGGTGAAGTCCACGGCTTATATATCAGTTCATAAGCCATCTCGCAGCGTTCGGGGATTTGGACGCCCCTAAACGTAATTTATCGCTTTCATTAAAAACTATAGCCAAGTATCCAACCCTCCAAACCGCATCATACATGACCCCTTCTTTTTTTTTTTATTTCCGTTTGTATATTACCTCTTTTACTCATATTATTGTATCAAATACACAATATATATATTTTTCTATTGTTATGTCTGCTCGAAAGTGGAGATTTAATATCTCAACACAACTTTCAAGTGGGGATTAATGTCATCTTAGGTGTACAGAATTTTCGATGGGGATTAATGCAATTATCAAAAATTAGCTTAATTTAATAAATTCAATTAAAATATCAGAATAAATATGTGAAAAATCAAATTGCAAATGGCTGACATTCAATAAGGTTCAAATCAAAATTATCGTATATAAACATGTGCAAATAATCCCAATTGCAAATGGCTGCTCACTGCAATAAGGCAAATAAATTGCAATTTTTGTCGTTTATTTATAATCGGATTATTTGTGCATTCAATTTTCCAAAAATTCCTACAAATGTCAAAGGAAAGAAAAAAAAGTAATTTCAACATTCAAATCAAATATATATATATATCTAATATGTAAACGAGATGTTTCATATCTAGATACAAACAATGTAACATCACTGAATTTTCCTTTGTAAACAAAATAATCTCCTTCAACACATTCCAGTCGACTTGATTAATTTTAACGCACACTTTCTATTTATACCGTACACTCTTATTTAGAGAAGTAGCAAACGTTTAAGCAACTAACGCTTGAATTATCCATTTCTCCAATTATCCTGGCTCCCTCAACCCCAATTATCCGGTATAATTGAGTTGACTATATCGATTTTACGGTATTATCTCAACCCGTGCACCGTTATTACACCATTTCAAATACTCTTATTGCATCCAGGACGTCAATAAATCATATGCATCCGTGGGTTATCTTCTACCGTATGAAAAAGGATATTTATATAAAGGAAGCAAACGCCATTTTGTTGCCCCCCTTGAAGCTGTGTCAAGTAGTTTTCAGGCTAGATCGATACGAAATGAAAGCGAAAGATGTAAAATAGGCAATTATTTTTCCAACAAATTTCTTTTTTTTCATTTCATTTTTTTATTTTTTATTTTCCTTTTGAGCCTCCCCGCCCCCTCCGTCTTAATTAAATTGTTTCACAACTTGTTTTCGAAAAAGTGAACGTTTTTCCCACCATTTTTTATTTTTTTTATTTTTTTTGGTAATTGTATCTAGTGAAAATAGATAAACTAATTTAAACATTTTTTTTATGAAATACAAGATGAAAAATATTTTTTTATTTTTTATTTTTCTTTTTGGTTTGAACAAGGTTATTGCAATGGTTGCGTGCAGGGATGCAGTTGGTCTCGTGGCATTTGCGTGATGAAACCGAGGTGAAGCTCTCAGATTGATTACATCGTTGCTATACGTAATGTATTATGTACATAAAGAGGGGTACAAAATTAAATCGATATTATGTAATCTTAATCTCTAAAGATATAAAAAGATTTTTTTTTTAAAAAAATGATAAAAATCTTTTTATATCTATTTTATATCCTTAAGAACAAGTGCCCCCCCTTTAAGCCTAATGTCAAAAAATATTTATTTTTTTCGTTTTTTTTATATATATATATAAAAAGTGCACTTTATTGGACTTTAAATGCAGAGATAAGCATTGTTTTTAAAGTGCCATCATTCTAAAATCTGAAGTTTTGCACGCGTTTGCTGAATCCGAATTTTTTCTCCTCCTACTGCCCCCCCATCACATTCTTCATATATAAAAATAAAAAAAGGAAAAATTCATTTTGCAGAAAGCTAAAAGGGATGGGTTTAGCGTGAAATTGTCGCTCTATTTATAGCACTTAATTCGATTAAAGGGGTTTGTTTTAATTACAAATTCAAATTAATTTTTCATTCATTTCTTTTTTATAACAAAAAAAAACCATTTCATTTATTAGGTCTGTCTGTAGTGGGCAAATTTACATGTGTATTGAAAAAAATTACACTCCTATTTGAATATTTTTCAGTCAGAAAAAAAAAATGAATTTCAAGTAAATTTAAATGTGGGAAGTTGTACAATTGAAATGTAAACTGGGAATCAATGGCACATTTTAATTATGTTTTAACCAAGTGAATTCTATATTAGAATTTTGTTTTAATTTTAAGTGTTGGATAAAATTTCTCGAATCTTAAAGTTAATTCGAATTAATGGTTTGGTATGAGTAAAATGCTAAGGATTTGTTAAATTAAAACGATAAATTTTGTCGGCATCGGCATCGTTTGTGCTTTGATCAGGATACCGCCATGACAGTTGACCGAAAGATTCGTTTAAATCATGGGAGAAATAACAAAAGCATTCAAAATATTTTTAAAATAAATAAATTCAAAAGAAAATTAATGGAAATTGAGAAAATATGTCACTCGTGAAAATAATGTAAAACCATTAAAAACCGTTACAAGCCGACACAAAACATTAAAAACCGTTACAAACCACTAAAAACATTACAAAACCATTTAAACTTGTTACAAAACCGTTAAAAAAACCGCTTCCTTCTGTACATAAGCCTTTTTGAGGGCTCTGGAAAACGTTTAATAAATTATTAAATATTCCTCAGGGCTCTAAAGAAGGCTTCCGTTTCATTGGCCATTATGAGTTGCAATAACAATGGTAACCATTTTGTTAAGAGTACAATCGAAGTCCTACTTAAATACTGCAAACAAAATGATAACCTATCAAAATATATATAATTTTAAAATTACATCTAATCACTAAAGTGCACTTTAAATCATACATTTCAACACTTAAATAATTCTCAAAAAAATCTATTAACCGTGCTTTATGAACCAGTTAATTACATTCGATTCCTTTCTTTTCAAATCCCAGATTTAATACATTTCCCTACTTATTAAAAAAAAAAAAAACTCTCTTTTCCTATTTCATTGTATTATTTTAAATTCGATATTACATTAGACCGGATGCTGTATATAAAAAGGTCAAGATTCGATACGGTGTGTATATCGTTCTAATCGATGACAAACAACTGTTGGACAGGAAATTAGCAGGTGGCATGGCGGTGTTTCCGGTAGGAGATGGGCAATTTTTTTCGAAGGTAGCTGCGCCATATTAGAATAGTTGAGAAATGTAGGTAAAATGGCATGAAAAATCATATCGATTTCATATTGGGTAAAAGCGGGTATTTTTGCGTTGCCTCGATTCGCGCTCGGTGCACTTAAACATAAAATAGTAGCAGCAGGCGCTAGACATAAGAGGGTGGAGCTCAAACCGCGTTGCTGGCTCGGCTCAAAAATTCACAATCTGCCGATCGATAATCAGGTTGTGCACTCACTGAAAAATAGCGTCGATGAAGAGAGTGATAACAAAAGCCACCTCATTACATCAATGACACGTCCAAGCAAGGCAAAATAAATTTACAACAACAAAATTAGAAAAAAAAATTCTTCGTCTCCTCCTTTTCATCGTGTTGTAATATCAAATAAGTAACGACCATGTGTTTATGGCTGCATACGACTGGGTAAAATGGCAAATTGCAGACTAATTCTAGTGGTAATTGGACTCGAGGCTTACTGATAATTCCCTCACCGACATAGTACACGTGACTCATCGTGCATGGCTCGATCAACATCGTGGGAAAGGGATCAACGCAATCAAAATAAGCAAATATGTTAAAATATTGTCAACATTTCATTTTTTATCCGCTTAAACAATATTTTTATATTTCGAAATCCTCATTTTAAGAAATAGCTTAAGGAAGTTGAAACAAACGACAAAGATTCACTTAAAGCAGTGATCAACATTTTCTGTTGTATAATATAGGTGCAAAAAGCATTAAAAATTTATCAAAATTCTTTTTCCAATCTTTTACCACTAATACATCATCAGTGATAGTCTCTAATACGAGGAAGGAGCTAAATCCCAATTGGGTTTCCTATATACACACACACTGTAAGATTTCTAATCTTTTCCACAGATTAAAAAGCGTATCGAAGCTCTGGCTGGTGCTGTCTATCTTATACCTAATCAATGTCCATCATGTCGTTGAGCAATTGATATAAACAAGATGCATTTTTTTTAAGCAATGTTATTTTGGCTGTTGAGAAAAAGGTGTGTTCAATTCAGGGCAAAGTGACAAGCGGCCGGTTGTAGTAGTCATTCGAACGACTGGGCACGTAGCAAGGGCTCATTTTAGTGGTTGGACGTGCAAGCAGCAACTCGCTTTTCACTCGAGTCCTGCCATTTTATACATTCTCTTCAAAATGGTTTTGCAAGATTTGAAAATGTCAGAAAAAGATGAGAGGGCCGTAACCCACCGTCTTTACCCGAGATAAGACAATGAAATACTACGTGCTCGACCGAGACCCAATAAATTCCACCTCTTTACCACTCGCACCTGCTCTTATTCCTATACGCCATTTTTTTTCTTATTAATTTTACATTAGCACATCCATAAATTGAAGAGGAAAAAAAAAAAGAATAGATTCGTTGTGCAGTGAAAGGCAATTTCCGAGTGGGACATAGAAGGCAGTTTGTAAAAACAAGAATAGAATGGTTCGATGGTTTTGTAAACGAAACGTGCAATCCAATATGTTTGCGACATCATTCATTACGACAGTAGCAACAATAGCAAGAGAAACATCGATAAGTCATTGACTAGTCAGGCCCAACATTCAATGGCGTTGCCCTTTGCTCTAGCAATTAATCGATGTAGCGAGGGCTTAGGCACCCAGGACTTTCTAGTCCATCGCAAAAATGCGATTGAGATTTGTGACGTAATTAATTTCAATTATTGTCTGTTTTATATTATTTTGCTAATATTTTACGATAATTCATATTTGTGACGCGATAAATATCAAAATTTGCAATTTTTTATTATGAAATTTTTTCAATGAATCACCGGGAAATTCAACTAAATTGTATGACGTCAGTAAGATAATATTTTTTGTATAAAAATTGTATTTATCATTCAAATTAACATTTTAATAATAAATACTATTCAAAAAGTCACCGCAATTTGAAATAGAAATATCTATGGAAGCATCCGGAGGATATGGTGTGATCATTGAAATTTTTTGTTTTGTGTAGAAAACAAATGTGTTTATGCACATAATAAATTTGTTATACATTTAAAACAGTTTGTTTTCAAAACAAAACATTAAAAAATTGTTATCTATACATAACAAATTAGTTTCATGTGCATAACAAATTTGTATAGAAGACAGTTTGTTTTATATACAAATAGGTTTTTTATATATAAAGCAATTAGTTTTCTACACAAAAACTGTTGTGTATAAAAAACCAATTTGTTTTATATATATATATACATATATAAAATATTTGTTTTGTATATAAAACAAAAAATTTAAAATACACCATATCCTCAGAAGTTCCACAAATATCATAATTATCAGAAATTGATTGTTTATATAATTTTTTAAAATTAAATCTTTCCAACATGTCATTTTCATGGGTAATGCACTTTAAAAAGAGTATGTTGAGGATTACAGAGATTTGGGACTCAAATTGTTTGTGGTCAATGAATGTGATGATGCATATTTTCGAGGCATGGCTGCCAACCATTACTTGTCAATTTGAAAAATAAATAGCTAAAATGTCCACGAGATATAAAGTAAAAAAATCCAAATAAATAAATAAATTTTCTATTTTTTTTTTCGAAATTCATGTTAAATTATTATTTCCATTCGAGTATCTACCAGGAAAGTGTACTCCATGTCCGAAGATGTAGAAAGAAAAAAGGACAAAAAAAAACACTTTTCAAGTTATTATTCAAGACGAGTTTGTTTTCTCTCGAGTACATGAGCTTTTGCCAATGTTTTGCAATACTTTACATTTGCAGATCGCGAATAAAAATAAAATAAAACATTATGCTTTTTACTCATAGATAATTCTAAGAAATTTTGCATTTTCAAATTGCATTTCCACTTTAAAAACCATACATTTAAACAAGTTTTTGCATCAATACATTAGAAAACCGTTATTTTTCTTTTTCAATTTTTTTTAAATTGGTAAATTGAAAGTTTAGCTTCTTGTTTAGTATAAAAATCCATTTTCAATAGTGTAATGTCATTTACTGCTTTAGATATATATAATATATAAATAAGTGCAATTTTGTAGTTCAAATCGACGGAATTATACCAGAGCCATACAAATTACTTTCAAGTAAATAATTATCATTAATACAAAATAATCATAATAATTAATAATAATTACAAGTAATTTATCCGATGTGGTGAAGGGATATTTCAAAGTAATTGCAAATTTCATGCACAAAATATTCAAATTGCAATTTACAAAAAGCTTAAAGTGTTGACATGTGATTTTGCACAGACAGCTATGTAAATATCAGTTTGTGGCATTCTGTTTGTCACAAGACAAAACCAATATGGCTGCCAATTTAAATTTCATCGCTTCAAGGCGAATTTCTTACCACATCCTATTCACAAGCTAATAAAATTTACATTTTTTTACATTTTTCATCTAAAAAATGATAATAAATTTATCTTAAAAAGCTTAAAATCAACTTATCAATTGTGTATCATCCTTCTACTCTACACAAAAGGAAATTTCATCTCTTTTTAGTAATCAGAAGCTTTAGTCCGTCAATAAAAGTAGCTCATATTTCGATTGCGCATGCTCACAACATGCGATAAGGCAATCATGCGAGCTCAGAAAATGCATTAGATATTGTTTATATAAGTATACTTTTCAAACTTCTTTTTATTTAAAACTTTAAAAGCATTATCTTTCTATTTTGTTCAATTTTCATATCAAACAAAATCATCCATTCGAGTAAAAACAAACTTATTTTGAATTATAACGTGAGAAACATTGCTTTATGTAGTTGCAAAAGCATTTTTTTTAGCAGCTGCCGTGGTTAAACATTAATAATTCATTACATTTATAAACATTAATGTTCAAATGCCAACGGTTTTTGCCTCTAGCAGTAGATTGTTAAACTTTTAAAAACAACATACATTCGCTATTTGTTGTTTTATATTATAATACAAGTTACATGAGAATACAACGAATTAATAGTTTTGTCTCATTAAATTCTTCATCTAAATAGAATTAATTTTCATAAAATTGTATCTTACATCTTCAAGAAGGAAAAATTATTGCAAACCACTAAGAATAAAGAGTGTAATTACACAACAATTTTAGCCCTAAAATGCGTGTAAATGCAGTTGTGCATGTGTGTTTTGTTATCTTCTCAAGGTGATAATTTTTCGGCTGAATAAGACTAATTCACAGTTTTATACGATGAGGATACTTTTAATCAGTCGAGATGCAGCCATCTTTTTTTGCTCGAATCTAATCCTATAAACAGTTGTTGACGACCAATCTGTATTCAGGTGCAACGTTCCAATGACAAAACCCTTCAATTCATTCACCTGAACACAGATGAGACCCAAACAAATCTATTCTAGTTTCCAAAACGAAATTCTGAAAAAAGCAACAAAATAAAATAAAATATTTAAATTTTTTCAATCAAAAAAAAGAGAAAAAGTTTATAAAATTCTTTTAAAATTTATTAATTAATGAGTCGTGTTAAAAGGTGATAAAATCCAAATTCGTAGACACTTGCCAAGATAAGACTACAAATCAAGCAGTATAATTTGTATTATCTCAAACTGCAATCTTGCTGCTTAACTACACACTCGAAAATAAAGAAAGAGAAACGAGCAAATATTTCTTTTCTAGTCTCATTTATCATCACCGCTTCTCATCCTTTGGCGATGAATTTAGGGGTTTAAAATCAATTTGACATTACGTCTAGCTCATGAATTTCACGCTAAAGCTACATTTTACTAGCTTCATAGCTTTCCATATATGATTTCTATTTAATTCTTACTTTTTTTGCCTTATTACTTGACTTAGTGTTGATAGAAGAACAAAACAAATCGGCCATTTTATGACAGGGATTATCGAAAAGGCGATGTCATTGTTTAGCAATCGCTGTCCGATTGAACATGATACACGAAAAAAAAATCGAAAAGTGGTTAATAAATGTTGTAAAAATAAATATATTTTTGTTTACTATATTCTAACTTTTTAAAGATTATTTGTAAGAAACATTAAGTAAATAAATAAATTAAATTCCACAAACTAACATATCATTTTCTGAATTGATCTGAGATTAGAGTTGAAAAAAAAAATTGTTTATCAGTTTAAAAACCTCATCTCAGATCAATACGTAAAAAAATTTAAACCATAAAATTGTAGAAAATAAAATAAAAAAGCCATTTATTATCATTCGAAAACATGAACTCAGGTCAATAAAGACTCGTCACAGGAAACGGAAGGTTAATCCTTATATTACCTTTCAATAGTAATTGAATTTGACAATATCTGTCTATAAATGTCCATATATACTTCCATTTTATAGGGAAGAGTTATATGGAAAAAGTGAATTTAAAATCAATTTGACATTAACTCCATTCAACCAACAGTCACAAACATAACTAGAAAAATAAAATTGAAATTTCTAATCGATTTTTATCCTCGATATAAAACAAAATAAAATAAAAATTTCCATCTTAAGTTTTAATGCAAAGGAGCAATTTAGTTCAATTTATGGTGTGGTATAAATTTTCTGGCAATCATCGTCTTGCTGCCCCTTTTATTAAAATTGATCCTCGGAAGGAAATGAACACCCACACGAATAAATCTTCTTTATTACGCTGCAACACTAATAACCACATTGTAAACAAAATGTTTGATACGAATCGAGCACAGAGAGCGCCATTTTTATTTCTTATTAACATTAAACTTTAGTCTAAAGATGAGTTTAAGCGTGACGATGCGAGTCATTTTCAATTTGAGTTGCTGCTAGTGAGCTTCGCCTCGCAAACAAAGACGCAAATTGAAACGGCTGGTTACTACGGCAACCGTTTCAAAAAACACTCGCTACGAGCCCGGTCGTTGCTTTCAGGCGCAGTAGGGAACATCATTCGTGACAAACTCATTTTGAGTGCTTACTACCACTTTCTACTAGACGCCATCTGCTGCCCTGGCCATTGCCTACTGACCACCAATAGACAATTAGTCACATACAATTATATTACTCATCACTCAACTTTTATATCTATTAAATCATTAATAAGAAATAAAAAAAACTTTCATATTAAAAAAATACCGGATACAAACTAATCCTCTTTTTTTCATTCTTTTTTCTCTCTCTCTCTTTACTTACTTAAATCCACTTAATTAAGCAAATTGAGAGCTGTAAACACCGTGCTTATTTAGATCAGGGAATTATGGGATCAAATAATAAGTTAAATATTCAAATCCTACCTTTAAAAACAATGAAGAGACAAAGGATGAGTATTTTGTGATGGGAAGTCATCGTGGTTACTGTGTTGTGTGCTGTTAATCGTTGGTTTGGTGAATAAAATCCTATTTTCTTTAATAAGCCAAGTGGTGAGGCGAATCTCATGCAGCTGCTGCTTCCGTGCACATCTGCTGTGTTTGGCAGAGTGGCTCGCTGGTAGGCTCGTCACGATGGTTGTTGTCGCTGAACAGGAGGGAGAGAGTCCAAGGCCACTGTGCGCAACGGCGCTTCAATTCGTGGAATTTCTCATCGTATATACAATTTATCGTTCTAATTTCCGTTTTATATTTTCTCAACACATTTATGAGGGATTATTGTCTCGTTATTGATCTAAAGTATAAAGAAAATATACATTTTTCTATATTCAATGCGTAATGTTATTTTATACTACTTACGGATTCTATCACTTGCTGGCGCTGCAATTCTATGGTTTTATTTCAATCGAATTGTATATGTATTGGAGTAGTTTTGCTTTTGCTTTTTTCACTTTTCAATATGAAAAAAAAATAAAAAAATTGTGAATTTAAATGAAAAATATTCTAAGGGAACAAATTTTGGTCATTTGTGGCTGGTTGTTGCTGTTTTAAATTAACCGAATTAATTAAAAGACATTCGCTTAATCTGATAAGCTCAGTTGATTTTTTTTCTCATGTGGTAACTGCCTTGCTTCATCATTTTGCGTGGAAATGCAATAAATTTAGTCATACAAGGTACCTTCGTTTATACGTAGAGTGGAGTGGTTGGTGTATATGTACTAATCTTGTGTCTGCAGTCGTCTTTTATCTTCACTTCAAAAATTACTGTTTACCGATTCCTTTCTCCATTGATGTAATGTTAGGTCACGGATCTGGAAAAAAGCAAAATAAACGTGAGCAATTCTTTTAGTACTTGTTACAATGAATCAACAAAATAAACAACTAAATCGAAAAAATTCTTTATAATAACATTATACAATATATATATATATATATATATATAATTTTCCAAATGTAATAACTTTAAATAAATAAAATTTTTTAAAATATTTTCACATTAAAAAGATTGTTTTTAAATGTTTTTCGACTTTGATATAATACATTAAAGTATAACATCTGTGCTTTTCTAGTACCACCTGTACAATGTACCAACGTTAGATCTTTATGTCTTGTAAATAAAGAGATTATAGAAATGAATTTATATTTGTAATAATGAAATATTATAATTAATTTAAAATAGATAAATAAATAAAAACATGAATTATTGAATTATTAATATTTCATATCAAATTAAAAATGTAATGCTAATTCAAATTTATCAACTCAATTGTACTAATTAAAATGCCAACAAAAAATATTAAATTAATTTCAACATTATTAAAATTTGCTATAAATAAATAAAAAAGAATAAAAATTCCATAACTGTGAGAAGATATTGTAAATATATTTATGCCGCCAAAGATTGCTAGTTATTGATTTTTCATCGAGCGAGCATGAAAATGGATTAAAAGGAGTTATAATCAGTCCATTAAATGTTAAGCACAATTGACATGTAACATTTAAATATTTTGGTGCATATTCAAGATAATAGACTCATGAGAGTTTCAAATATTCTTTGATAGTGATCTATCAAAATTCCATTTGCACTCTTATTTTCAACTGTATGCCTTCCAAATTTCAAACTTACTCAGCTACATCCTGGCTCAAAGAATAATGTCATAGCAGCCTTGGAGGTTCACTGAAGCATTCACTGATGAATATTGAGAAGAGAAGGAGAGAGAGAGAAAGAGAAAAGGGAAAGAGATACACACATACTGGATTTATAGAGCTTTAAATCACCCGACCATAACTTGAAAGTTAAAAAAAAAAGTCAGAAATGAATTTTTTCTTCTTTTTTGTTATAGAAGTCAGTGAATGCTGCAATGAAAATGAAAGTTTTAAAAAGAGGATTTTCGACTAATTTAAAAATAGAGTGAATTAAAGTTTCCAAACTTATTACATCAATTTTTAGCATCATTTCAAATTCACTTGTGTAATGAAATTTTCATTTTTTTCCCCTCCTTTTAACTATAATATTATTAAAAAATATTAAAAAATAAGATTATATTTGGTTCGTTGTGCTATTAAGGTAATTGTTTCTCAATTGCATAGTTAAGATGGATATTAAAAAATATGACAGTAGAATCTGGGTAAAAGTTTTCATAAAATTGATTAAATTTTTTCTCGCTCTCTCTTAACCAATTTATTTTCTTTTTTTTAATTTTAATGACTAATCACTGGGAGTAAAGAGAATCGATCCATAAGAGCAAAATCAAACGTCTTTCAACTTTTCAATCACATCAAATAATTCAAATATCAAAATAAATTAAAATTGGAATATATTTTTTTTTTTTAGGATTTATAAAATCTTTAAAAGAAATAACAAAAAAGGAATTATATTTTCACTCAAACTTTAGGTTATTAAAATTAAAAATGTAATGTTTTTACATTGCATAGTTTTTTTATATACATAGATATATGTGCACATTCCATTGTTTTTTGTTTCATTTTTTTGTTAAAAAATAATTTTAACAAGAGAAAAGAAAGCAAAAAGAAGAACAGCTGCTATGAATTTTCTTCTTCACATTCGGGTCACGCCTTTCAATTGTACTTAGTGATTGATTTTTCCAGGAGCTTCCAAATTAAATAAAAGCTCAATTAAGTCCTTGACGAGAAAGGCACGTGCAAAGAGTACAAAAACAAGTAATGCGAGCAATTTTAGCTTTAGTATACAAATTGCATGAATACTATACTAGTTAACATGCATCAGTGCCATTTCATTTTGACACTGCTCAACCTTTAAGAGGTGGCCCGTTAATAACTTTTTCAAACTTCTTTTCTTAATATTAACTTAATATTAAGAAAAATTTAACCAACATGTTGCTGCTAATGTCTCAATTCAATATCAACAAATACATCCGAGGAATTGTGACTTGGCAACATGTTGCTTTAACATAAATTGAACAGTTAAATTTTTGATCGAAGATGTCACAAATCTATAGCCTTAAAGTCATACGTAATGCTGTTATAATATACTATTTTAATTAATACAACATTGATTAATCGTTAACAGTATTATGTTGTAGTTCGGTTTAATGTCAAGTCATTTGATTTGATAAATTAGTTTGAAAAGTAAAATGACAAATGTAAAATGTGTGTCAATAAAATGTTAACATTTCAAAAATGTTCTAATTTTGATATTCAAAAATTTTTATTCATTTAAAAATAAATAAAATTGTTATTGACGGTGCTATTGCATGCGATAAAAGCAATCAACTTTAGAAGTGTAATGAATATGTTTTTGGCAGTATTCAAATCGAAAAGTCAATTAAATATCAATGCGGGTCGTTGAAGAAAAACATCTCAAGGTTTTTAGTAATATGAGAAGAATGAATTTTTTGATATTAACTAATTTACATTTTTAATTTAAAATTGTAAAATAAAAAATGTTGAACGTTATGTGAAAGACAAGAGGAGCGTTCAAGAGAGAACAAAGCGTTCTCTTGTCCAATCAATAATTTGCTGATAACAGCTATTGTCTCGGGACTGGAACAACTCTTGAATGTGTTAACAGGTCAGAGCGCGCCAAATAACTTCTTGCTCATGTTTTATACACGCCAAAAATATGAAAAAAGATAAAAATATTGAATTCCAGTGGAAGGCAACTTACCACATACATTACGCTTCGCTTAAATTAAATTTATGACGGTTCCTTTTAAATTCGAGCAATAATTTACAAGCTGTGATTAGAATGAAGCTTTTGGCTTAGGTAAAAGCGGTGAGAATAGTTGAAAAGCTGATCGATGCATCCTTTTGCAAACAGCCAAATTGTACCTGAGATTCCCTTTAGGAGCGAGCATTCTTCATTAGATTCGTTTCTCCTCACCATAATTTGATTGCTACCATGTGACAGACTAGCTTTACCTGCAAAAATTTCCACGTTTCCCCGAAGGAATTCAAACTTGCTTCAAAATGCTTTTTCATGCTTCAATTCAATGATGTAACAAAAAAGCTTAAAATAAAAAAAAGAAAAAGTAAAATTAGACTTAAAACTATACATAAATTTAATGGAATTAAAGATTTATTTAGATAAAAATGTTAAATTTTTATTATATTATATATTATTTAAAAAAAATAAATTTCTTAAAATAAAAAATATTTTTTTTTATTTTGTTAAAGAAAAAAAATTATTTTCAATTCTTATCAAATTTTTCTTTAACCTTTTAACTCATTCTTTTCTTTATCATTGAACAGGAAGTTTGAGGAATATCAAATCGGAAACATGATTTTGTATCAACTTGAGTAGAAAAATTCTTTCAAAGCCAACAGACTTCCTGTGTGTGTGCTTTAAAGTTGAGGGAATCATATACCAACACGTTTACTTTCTATAAATTTCTATTTTTAAATCAATCACATTTTTTTAAATTTTTAAACAAATTAAAAAAAAATGAATCTTGTTTCTTATTCTAAAGCAAAATTAAAAGCGAGTAATTAGTGATGGTAGTTTGCTTTAGAAAAGTGAAGCAGAAAAAAAAATAAAGAGAAAAGGAGAGAGTAAAAAAAAAATCGAAAGCTTTCTTGTTCCCAAGAGTTCATTAAAAGCCGATTGGCAAAAAGCGGAAAAGCAAACATGAAACCTCACTTTGCCAGGTAACAGTATTTAAAATGCAGAAAACGGCTAATTAGGCGGAGAAGTCGATACAGGATCTGCATTCAGTTTTAAACTTAAGAAAACGATGCCGAAAGGAAAAGTCCATTTCAAATCAACCACTTCATATATCCAATAGAAGCTTTAAAATATTTTTAATAAATGTGCTTAAATAAACAATTTTATACATTTTTCTAAATTTCTAAATGCTAAATATTAAGTACTCATAATTAAGCCTATTAAACTGTTGGTGCAAAGCGAAGTTTTTATGTTTACGTATAAACAGATTCCACCATTTGTATTCTTTTAGCTTATGGGCGATTCTCATTAGCGTCGTTGTTAAGACTTTGAAAAGTATAAATTCTACCTGTAGGTACTAACAAAGCCCTGAGAACTGAAGTAAATGCTGTCATTAATATCGAAACTGGCCTCTCAAGTGTGCTTCCTCAGGAAATTGGAATAAATGAACAAGAGTGAAGGATTGACGAAACTAATCACCATCAGTAAAATAAATGCTCAGCTTACAAGTGAATTTCTTCATTACTGCAACATAAAACTAGATTATTAGAGATAAAAAAAATGAAAAAATAATTATTTAATAATGAGAATTATAACTTACTTTGAATTTTGTTCTTATTATACGGAAAAATTATTTATTCGTTTGTTAGTAAATCATGTTTTTACATGTTTATAATACAATAAATGTTAGTTGTGATGTGCAAAATAGAGAAATTTGATTTTATTGTAGTGCATTAAGTTATAAATCTTATTAATCTCGAGTCAAATGAGGTTAAAGTGAAAATTCAAAAAGTCACAGGCATGAATAACGTCTGAAATAAATTAAAACCCTAATCATGAGCAAAATTAATTTAGATTTAGAATGAGTAATTAAACTATAAATTTTACATTTTTATACACATTATTCTAAAAACAAACATGTAGTTTAGTTAATTATATCGTAAAAAACTTTACAAATAAATATACAAAATAATTTACAAAAAAATTGAAATTTCTAAGTGTTCTTTGTAACACACAAACCAGATTTCTAAGGTGAGTGCAATCCTTTAAGTGCTGTCAAGTTTTTAAAAAGGTGTTAATTTGGGGTGAAAATTGTTTTTTTTAAAAATTAATAAAAGGAAGATAAAGGATTTATATCTTCTTTTATTTTTTAAATTGTTTTTTTTTCTTTTTAATCTTCATTTTAATAATTTTGATTTCATTTTTTATTAATTATGCAATTTTAAATTTTAAATAACGTTATAAGAGTATTATTAAAGTTGGAATGGAGGAGGATTCGAATTAATTATTGTAGGATTTAACATTACCATAGCAACCTGATTTGTGTCTAATCCCTAGCATCCGACAGAGCTGTTTGCAAACAAAATGCATTTCGCTCGATAAACCAGACGATGACAAAAGACAAGACACACACAAACAATCCAACAAATAACACTGTCAATTCCCATTCAAGACTTGGTTTTAAAAATATCCGAACTGAAGTTGTTTCCCAAATACTCTCAGTCCATGCTGAGTGCAATCCGGAATCCAAATCATACCCTAAAAGGAAAAAAAAAGAAATTAATTAGTTGAGTAAATTTAAATATAATTTAATTTTAAACTTAATTAAAAAAAAAATTACCAGGAATAACAAAAACTGGCGAAACTGCTTTTGAATAATTTGCAGTTGATTTTACACAAACAGCTGGTGTTTCTTTGTCCAATGAATGTTTCATCCACATGTACCGAAATATCTAATAAAAGATGAGAATTTATTTAAAGTGATGTTAATAATTAATTTTTAATTAATTACTTGGTCGGATTTGTGGTTATGAGTCTTTCTGGTTTCATTTGCGACTACATCTCCAGTTAAGTACGCTAGCAGTTGTAAAGTAAGCGTCGTTATAATATTTGAGTGAGCATCAAGACTCACTTAAAGAGGATACGAAAATTTAGCTATAATAAATTTTTTATTATTATTTTTAATATTAATAAAAATATTAATATTTTCAAATAGAAAATTACTTACGCAATGCTTCTGCTTGATCAGGATCAAGTGATTTCATAAATACTGGACAACTGCTACTGTTTAAATAACAAAAAAGTAAACCTGAACGTAGAAATTACTTTAAATTAAAAAAAAAATTATTTTATATAAAAAAATCGTGTAAAGACTTTACCAATATGACATTAATTTTAATGTCAGTATTTTTCTTTCCAGTAGCTAAAGAATTGATGCTACAGTTGAAGAAATGGCTGCTAAATGACATCGTAAAATAGTTTGATTTTGTAAAGGAATTGCAGATAGAAATAAAACATCCATTTTATTTCCAGTATCATAAATACTGTTATAGAACCTAAAACAGAAAGAAAATATAATCAAGTAATTAAATAATAAATTTATAAAAAAGATTGTTTCAATATTTACTTGTTTGTAAAACGGCCATTATGATCAGTCAAAACGACTCCACTTATGTTATAAGCTTTAAAAAATGACTGAAATGAAGCTGGTAGCATAGGTAAATCGTTAAGAGTTAGTTGAATATTAATTTTATATTTTTTCGCTTGTTTTTTCAATTCTGAGTTCAATTTTTCATTCTAAAATAAAATTTAATTTATCAATCAAATAAAGTTATAAAAAAATAAAATAAGACCTACATTTGCTGAAATTGATTTATGAAAACTGGACAAAACAGATCAAAATGCATAATTATTGCTTCACCAGGTCCCATTTGAGACAACTGATTTAATTCTATAAAATATGCAATGTTTTCTAATTCAATTAAAGCAGGTTGATCCAATATATCGTGAGAGTAACAAGAAATTTATTATTTAAAACATCATAAACCATTCGACTTGAACCGATGTAATCAAACGATTCCTTAAATATAAAAATATAAATGATTAATTAATTTAATGATAAAAATAAATTTAAATTCTTACTCTATTAAATAAGCTAAACATAACGTTCATTTTCGAGCAAAAATCATCTTTCAGTTTTGACAAAGCTTCAGCAACAGCTAATAAACAAACCAATCCAGTAACAGTTGAATGATGCATCTAACTTTGCGGATAAAAGAATAACGGAATTATTCTTGAGTAGAGATGACTTATTGATAGGTAAAAGTGTAGACTAAACATTATAATCGCCTAATAAATCGTACATTTGAACTATAAGCGATTGTAATAAAATTAATAATTTGTAATACTCGCAAATGAATTACTAAAATATTACTTTGTTGCAAGTTTGTCACTAATAGAAGTTTTTGAATCTTTTGCTCCTAACATATTGGCTTTGAGTTCAGCAGCGCAAAATGGCCTCTTATCTGTTTTTTCACTAGTTGGACCATTAAATTTTTTATAGGAATCGAAAATGAGATTAATATCTTTCTTTTCTTTCATGAGAAAAATTGGAAATCCCCAATCTTCACGTAAAATATTAGTTCCCACTAGATTCCATTGCGTAGAATATTCGTCACCACACAGTGCTGAAAGTAAATAAAATAATAAGTTTAATTCGAATCAAGAAATTATCATAATGTATCTTTTAATTATAAATGTATAATATAAATACCGTAGCCTAAGTTCGGGCACTTTTGATAGGAGAAAAGTGGTAATCAGGACGAAATGTTTCATGAAGTCATGTATTAACAATACATCCCTAACTTTCCTGATGATTTCATGTTTTCCAACATTTGCCTAAAAATTAAAAAAAATTAATTTTCATAATATTAACAAATGTAATAGTCTTGCCTGTGAAAATAATAGGACTTGACGACGATTACAAATGGAAAATTTGTTCCGTTATGTGGCAAATCGCTTAGTGCTGGATAAGTTTCAACGTAATGAATTGTTCCAATGCTTCCCCCTCTAAATGTTAATAAATTAATAAAGTTTATATGTGTAATAAAAAAAATTATCAGAATAACTCGTACATGCGCATCCAATTTGATGAGAAGCATTTAGTATATGGCATAACGCCGTTTAAGTTTATGTGAATCTTCTCACTCGTTCGATCAGCTTTTATGCATCCTAAAAGTGTGAAGACGTGTTGAGAATTACACAGAATAAAAAATTAAGAAATTACTTGAACATACCACTAATAAAAATGATCAAAATTAAGAGCAAAATCCAAAATGAAATCACACCAGCCGCTATTTTATACATACCCTATCTAACAAGGGATTTTCTAAATAAGCTCAATTTATCTGCATTTAATTACTAATAAAATCATTTTTTTTCAATGAGGTCTGCAAAATTTATTATAAATAAACAAAAATTGCATTATTTAGATTACATTTTATGCAAATTCATGAAGTGGAGCTATCTGCTGCAGGATATAGATAAGTGAATATCAGGTGATTAAAATAATTCACATAGTATTATATCACATTTTGTCCATCATATGGTATGATATCACATTTGTCTATCACATGATTCATTTCTCTATATCCTGCAGCAGATAGCTTCACTTCCTAAATTTGCATAAAATAATATCCAAATAATTTAATTATTGGTAATTTATAATAATTTTTGCAGACCTCATTGAAAAAAATGATCTTACTAGTAATTAAATGCAGATAAATTAAGCTTATTTAGAAAATATCATGTAAAATTTTTATTAACAATACCATATGCTGCCCTTATAAGATGTAGAACTTGATCTGAATTTTATTGATGTTATTCAACTTATAAAAAAAATTATGCATTATAATTTTATTTTTATTTTATAAACAGCAGAAACAAATCCTTATGTGATAAATAAAATTAATTTTTTTGTTTAGAAATAAGAATATAAATGGCAAATCACTATATGATTCACAATTAAATTACAGAACTAGTTGTTTTATCATATGCACACCAGGTGACGTACTTAAAAAGTTGCTATACTTATTTCTTTTAAAAATCTCTTAGAATATATAATTAGGGCGACCATCCGTCCCGGATTTAGCGGGACAGTCCCGGATTCTGGGTCCGTGTCCCACACTGTGATGTGTCCCGGAAAATGTCCCGGAATCGGGGAATGCACCCTGCATGTCCCGGATTTCACTTTTTCCAATGACTTTTTTTTTTAAATCTTGGTCTGGCTATACATAGCTCTAAGGGTAATATTATCTTCTTTTTCTCTTGAATTTACCTACTCCCACCCTTGTCCCGGAATGCCCCACGAAATTAATGGTCACCCTATATATAATAGTCCTTTAAATTTCTGATAGCAAGTGGCTTAACTAGGCCAATGCTGTCAATGCATTGCATTGAAACCCAAACACTACTTTAGAGCAGGACGACTTTATCTATTAGGCCGACTAGGCACAGTGACTGGGAGCCATAGTCCTTAAAGGCCTACAATATGTCAATTGAAAAAAGAAAAAAATAAAATAAAACAATTCCAAAATAGACCTCTAGAAATAAGTGCCTACAGCCTACAAAGGTCTTAAAACAGCTCTGCTCTTAAGTAGTTGTTTGGTCTCACAAAAAAAATTTTCATTTTTGGCAGCCCAGATATTAAGAAAACTAATACAACATACAAAAGGTGCATTCATTAAACTTTATGTGACCAACAGTTTAAGTGGCTACACTAGAACAGCGTTTCTCAACCACTGGTCCAGCGGACCAGTACCAGTCCGCAGAAAAATTTGGCCAGTCCGCAGGAAATTTTTACCTATCCGCATTAAAATATGTTTAACTGGATTTGGCAAATATAAAAGTAAGTTTATTGATAATGTCTAAAACTTATGTAGGCACTGATAAAATTTTTTTGTTAAAAAAAAAAAAACCACTGGTCTGCAAAACTTTTTCAAAAATTTTACCGGTCCACTGGCCAAAAAAGGTTGAGAAACGCTGCTCTAGAAGACTTTTTCTCAATTTTTTAGTCATTTTAGTCATTTGTGGGCCTATTTCCATCTTGCATTGGGTCCCAATCTTTATAGTTACGCTACTGCTGATAGTAATTTCATTTATAAACCGACATTAGATTTATTTAACTTATTAATTTTAATCAGGTTCCTATTCAACAAAAAAAAAACAATTAACTGTAAAATAATTAAATATTTTAGTATAAAATTGTAGAAAACACGTCAAGTTTCGAAACATTTTATTTTTCTTATTCTTCTTTCAAAACTATGAAAACACCATGTACAATATGTACAACTCAATGCATACATAATATTGTGATCTCTTAAAAATGGATTAGTTTCTTCTTATCCTTTCTCTCGATCGCTTAGGCCTACGTGAGAAATTATTCTATACTATATAGAACTACAAATTGGCTTAAGAGTTACTAGAAAAGTTGGTAAAGGCAAATACATTTGCAACAATTTTTAAAACAATCATTAAAAAAAAAAGAGTTGAGTGCAAAATAAAATTAAAATAAAATACAATTTCATAATTTTCTCACAATCAGCCCATCAACCAGTAGCTGCCTATCAACAATCATTTTAAACCTTTTCATATCAATTTGTACTTACATATTCATATTTCAACCCACCCAAATGTTACAATTTCATTAAAGGAATGTCAAAGAATATTGCACATTTTATACAACATCATCAGTTTTAATTTTAAAATAAAAAGTCAGGTGCATATAAAATATAATAATAAATAAATGAAAAATGAGTGCATTAATTGGGAAATTTTCATTCTTACAATATAACCATATTTTTTAATAAAAACTAGTAGATGCTACTGACATTTTTTACTATTTATTATAATTACAGTATACATACTGTATATTTACACTCATATTTATTATGTAGCCATTTTGACATTGCATTATAGTCAGTAGCATCTACTACTGGCAGTAACAGTACTTGCCAAAATAAAAAGAAATGAAGTTTCCTGAGAAATGTCCCAATCTTAATCAATCTCATGTGTAATATTCCAAACACCAAATTGTACACAACTCAATAGATTTTTTATACCAGGATGAAAATGAAAAATTACAATACCACATACTTTTTTTATGTATTATATATATATGTATATATATATATATATATATATATATATATATTTATATATATATGTATATAACTGTATATAAAAAAAATTCCAAACGTTTAGAAAATTGTTTCTTTTTTTCAATATCAAGAAGCATACTAAATTAAGCTTTTGTGCCTAGAATGAGCAACCATCTTTGTTTTCAATATTGAGATGAAGTTTTTTTTGATAGGTTTCATGTCCTGATTCTTTTTACTTTTTTTTTGCCCTCCCATTTTGTGACTAGAGAAGTTTTCAGCTAACATTTTAATGGCCACATTTCAAATCTTTCTTGCATATTAACTAGCTAATTTTCTAGTTTGTGAATCCAAATCTAAATGAGCTTGTTTTCTTAGCTGCAACACTGAAGTTTAGGCCATTAATTTCAAGCATTGAAACATTATTTCCTTACATGTTTCTTTTTTGTTATTATTATTATTATTATCATCATTATTATTATTATTATTATTATTATTATTATTATTATATATTGTTAATTATTAATAGAGAGTTTGCATTTTTTTCTTTTTTTTTTTGAGAATTTAAAAAACAAAAAAATTATTATCTGCTTTAAATCCTCCATTGCTATCGTTAAAAGTGGCAGTTCTTATAATTTGTCCCAGGCTTGAAAAATCCTTATAATAGTAATTCAGGGTCTAAATTTATAAACAAATAAGATAAAAATTATTTAATGAAAAGTTCCTTTTTTTCTGGTTTTTTATATACCTGAAAAAATGCTAACTCTCTATTATTTTTTTTTATCTTCCAATCAAAATCCAAACTTGGGAAAATTAAAAAAAATATATAAAAAAGTTGTCGTTTCATCCCCTGGATGGATTTAGTGAAACATTCCTCAATAAATTAAATGAAAAAAAAGAATAAATAATACAGCAAAATGAAAAAAAAATAAAAAATATGAGAAATATTGCCAAATTGTTATGTTAATCCAAGATAGGTTTAAACGTGATATGCTGTGATAGTCTTTATTTGGTATTTTGTGTGTGCCAAAAAAACACCACTCTGAAAAAACATGACTTTTGTTGTTGTTGCACTACTTCAAAGAAGGAGAATGTACCATAACAATTTTTTTTAGTTATAAACACAAGAAAGTTTTTTCTTTTTATCTTCTTATCGCCATTTTCTTCTTATCTATAGCAATTAAGAAATTGTCAATTTCATAATATTTACACCGTCAGATGAGAACTAACAACTGAAAAGGAAATGATTTATACAAAAAAATCAAACTAATATTTGTACTAAGGTGAACAAACGCCCTTTTACAATAGGGAAAGTGCATCAAAACCCAGCTTTGGCAGATAGGTCATGCAAATTAATGGACACTGGGTTCACATGCACAGTATTTCAAATATTTTTTGGTAAACGAACACCATCGTCAAACAAAGTGCTGTAGTTTGAAAACACGTCTTAATGGCCGTGTTAGGCAGTGTGAGGAAAAGAAAAAATTTCCTTGAATAAAATCAAAGGCCACGGCTAAAACGTTTTTACAGGTTCAATGTGTGAGTATTATAGCACCAGCCCCCGCCATTTTGTTTGTTTGTTTGTTTGTTTCAACAACACTTCAACTACTCACTAATAAATTGAGCGCGTGTGGACATTAACATTAATTCAGCACTCGCTCTCCAATTCTTCGGATCGACGTCGTTCTAATTGTCTCCGCCTAAACTGTTGAAATTCTTCTTTCAACGCTGGAATTCGGCGTTCAATTTCCACATCATCGTATTTACTCCTCAATCGCTTCCCACCACTCGCATATAAATTCGCATACAACTCGCTATCGCTCGCTCCCCTCCACTGACGAGCGAGTTCTATAGGACTTACGGAATCAAATTCGTAATTTTCATCCACCGAAACATCGAGTGGGTTCCTTTGACCTGCTAATTCATAACGAGCACCTGCTACGGTTGCATTAGCCCCAGATATTGCGTGTGGTGATGGTTGCGATTGTGACGTATTCCTCGACGCAAACCCGCTGCTCGAACTCGGCGAATACTGCACATCTCCTTGAATGCTATCGGTGCGGGAATGTTTGCTACCCCGACCCGAACTTGCACTAGTGACGCTCGTTCTGCTATTCGGTGCAACAGCCAGTGCTACGTGAACCGAATCCTCCTCGGTAGTTGCTGGGGAGTAACGAGATGCCCCGATCTGACGCCCCCGATTCGAATCGGGGGCAACTTGACGAAAGGGCAGCCGTTCAGACCGAACTACGAAACCACTACGAACACGACCGATTGTTTCCTGTAACCGGTCGCGTGTATACGTAACCGGTCGATCCTCGCTACTCGATACACTTGCCCGCTGCTCTTCTTGTTCCACTTCTTCCTGCGTTGGATGAAGCGGAAAAACGACCCGTCGTTCAATTTGTGGTGGACTACTTGTGGCCAGTGGTCTTGCGAATGGTTGCACGGGTGAAGTGTAAAATACCCCTGGGGGTTGTACCTGAAGCACGGGCATTCGGATGGATCTCGGTCCTGGTGGTGGGTGAATGTAGCGAGGTACCGGTGCTGGATGTAATGATGGGTCGCCTTGAAATCGGTACCTGAATGCTACCGGCGATGGTCCGGTGGGCACCATGTGTGATGGAACTAATGAATGTCGGATATCGGGATGTGGACGAATTATTCGAGATGTGGGTTGTGGTTGTCGTTGTTGTACTCGTCGAGGTTGAGGAGGGATTTGATAATAACTTTCATCCGGTTCTCGATGAATTTCGGCTCGTACTTCGTATGGGGTTCGTTGACTGAGAGGCGCGCGATAGACTGGAGATAGGAGATGGTGATGATCAAGATGATGATGAAGCACTGGTGTTTCGAACTCTTCCCTGATGTAAGGCAATTGTTCGTGTAATATTCGTAACGATGGCAATTCATAGGAATGCGAGTGCAGTCGACTCGAAACCGTACTGGGCAACGAGCGTTCTCCTGATGATGGCTGCACCGACGATATGTCGTCGATCCGAAAGGGTCTGTCGTAAGCCAAGGGACCGGGACTGCTAGTCCTTGCCACCCTGTAGCGAGGATCACGAGGTTCATATATGGTCTGAACGACCGGTGTCCTCGCTTGCCATTGATCACGTGAAGTTGATCGACCGCGAGATGTGAGCCATGCTCGCAGTTCGGACCCCAACACACTTTCCCTACTTCCTCGACTACTACAACTCCCTTGCAAACTGGCTTGGCTCGAAGGAATGTGGTCCCGTCGCACAAAGCCCTCGTCCAACACAAATTTGCCTTCAGGCGTGCGACTGATCCAACCCAGGGGTTGGGAATATTCCATTTCTACATTGTAACGCACGGTTTTTGGAAAGCGACGTCCTCGTTCTGTTGTTGATGTAATTATAGGAGAAAGACGTTGATGATGATGTTGTTGTTGTTGGTGTTGCGGGAGTCGGTGCGGCGGCCGATAGTCATCACGGCCCCATTCCTGAGAATCGCCAAATTGACGGGAGGATTCCTCCAATGAAGGTTTAAAATGAGGGGCCAGTGATACGAGTCCTTTTAGTTTTCGTTTCACCGTTGCTAAATTTAAACCTGATACTCTGCTTTGTGAATGTCCACTAGAAAGAAAAAATATTTTCATTTAAATTTTTTTTTTAAATTTCCGTGTTTATTATTAGTATGGAAACCATACTTCTGGAAAAAATTTTATTTTAAAATCATCGATTTCGTTTTGATTGATCAATCAAAATATCCGAATTTGGAAAATTTAAAATTTTTTCTACTTAAATAATTAGGATCATGTTGAGATATGGTTTTCCTAATTATTAGATAAATAAATTAACCTTCACAATACCAAAAACTTTTATCAGTATATTTTGGCATTAATAAGCTAATTAATTGTTGATAAATGTCCTTTATGGCATTGCAAAAGTTAAGAAAGGAAAGAAAGTTGGAAACACCAACCAGACATAGGTGTGGTAGTGTAGTATTCACCTTCTTTTTTCCTCCTAGTATGCGTGTAGAAGAGATAAAAGAAAAAGCAGATTGAAAATATAAAAAAATATCAATAGAATAAAAGCTTGAGATGGAGTTTTTTATATGTTATAAAAAATTTACAAAAAAAAGTGATGCGTAAGTTTACAGGAGAAAACTTACTGATGACTTATTTTGCCTGGTTTACTGTTAGAAAGAAGAAATTATTTTATAGATTTTATAAAGATTTTGTTAGATTTTTTTTTAATTATAATTTTTTTTTAATAAAAATATTTTTACTTACTTTTTTAGTGCCACCGGGCTGCCTGCAGGACCATGGCCACCATTACGAGCGTCTGCAACACGACAGGCAACCATGTTGTAAGCTTTTTGTTGTTATAATCATTGAAGAGCATAGGAAAGAGAAAGAAAAAAGAAACAACAAAATATACAAGAATTTGTTAGTAAAGATAGAATGTTACAAAGAAATTAACTTAGCAACTAGTCGTTCCATAAAAAAAAGCCATGCACAGGGCAGCAATTTCTTTTTCAGCCTATTTACTGGTATAAGGCAAAATGAAAAAAAATTACAATTGCAGCGTCGTAAGAAAAAATAAATTTTTGATGTAAGTGATGCGAATTTTTTTACTTTTGACCTCAATGCTGCGGTCTGGTCAATACACAATTTCTACATTTTGTAATTATTCGAATCACAACATTTATTTCAATAATTCTTTTTTAATTTTATGTTTATTTTTTAATATCTCGGCGGCCATTTTGGAATGAAAAATGCGAGTTTATATAAATAAAATAAAATTATTTTCTGAAAATAAGGTGATAAATTTGTTATAATTGGATTTTAAATCATGTAGAAATTGTCTAGTAGCAAATATATATATTTTTTATAAACATAAATTATCTAAATTATCACAAACATCAACTGATGACAATACACTACAAAAAAATTATTGTCCGAGTGACAACCAAAAGCTACCAACTGCATTTAAATATACAGACGTAGCGGAGAAGGAAATGAAATCTACCTTCCCCCATGTCGGAAGATTGTCGCTGACTCTTAAGAAGAGAAAGAACTGGAAATGAAAATGGAAAAAAAATTCACCGAAAACGATTAGAAGAAGAGAGACTCGAGACAATCCAAATAAAAAAATAATAAATTAAAAGTTATATTCAAAGGATTAATCACGAGTCTGCACATGATGTCAAATTGTACAAAAAATTCTTGAAAAAGAAAAATGTTAATAAGAAATTAGTTTTTTTATTAATAATATGAATATAATAAAACTTAACGAGATAAATCAAAACATATAGAATTGATTTTAATTTTAATATTGATTAGTGTAGAAACTTTAGGTTAAAAATGGCCACCCAACGATACCTTTTTCTTGCTTTCGTCTTTTTCTCTTGTTGCATATTTTCACTGTGCAGACGGAAAGAATAATTGCGACGATGAAAAATAAGAATCCACCTACAATGCCTGCTGTGATTGCCTTCTCTTGAGATGGCGCTACGATAAGAAAAAATGTGATGTAACCAATTGAGTGATTTCATTTTGAGTCGAAAAATAATTCAAGTAAAGACTCAAATGTAGCGTGGATTTGCAAATATCACGTCAGTTAATTGGTTAAATTCGTAAACTTGAACCAATAATTCTGTGTAAGCATTGAAAAGCTTCACCATAGCTTGCTTACACGGAACTGATTGCGAGTTTTTTAAAACTTAAAACCTTTTGGTTTGAGTTGTCCCAATTCAAATCCTATTGGTTCAACTTGGATATGCTCTAGTGCTATTGGTTCGAGTTTTTAAGAGTTATATTCTCATAAAACATAATATTCACGTGGTAGTGTGAATTCCACTTCTGGACTAGAGTCACTGTAATGAGTTGTGGTAGCCGCTCTAACGCGGAAAAAGAATTTCTTCCCTGGAATTAAATTTTTCACTGAAATAATAAAAATAAGTACATAAATAAATGACAAATACAAAAATAAAATTATAATTTACTGGTATAAGTATATCCTTTGAGAATCTTTTCAGCGATAGGTAACCAGGTTGAATTCAATTCGGTCTTGTACTCGACAACATAATAGACGACGGGCACCGTGCTATTGGCAGGAGGTAGCCAAGATATTTTGACGCCATCACTAGCGAGACGCACATGGACCTCGCGAGGTGAACCCGGCTTGGGACCTGCGGGAGGAGAAGAGTCTGGAACAGCTGAGTATCCCCGATGCTCTGTGACTGCTGAAGGACACAAGCAAAGAACAGAAGGAAAGTAGACTGTCAGTAAATCGACCTAACGCCTTTGCATAACCAACAAAAACTACAACTAATTTTATAGTAATATGTTAATCAATTAATCAATTAATCAATTAATTAGGCTCGAAATAAATTCACCGAACCATCCAATTTAAAATGCATACCGTATTTCTTCGATTAAAACCCGTCAGTTTTATTCCATTAAATCTAAATTGAATACATTTGTCACGTCGCATTAATGTTCTATTACCTTAATGCCACGAGTAAAATGAATTCGTTGCTATTGGTTTATTACATTAAAATGATGTATCTCTAAGCAGGTTTCAATTATCGAGTTTACAGTAATTGAAGAAATATGGTAACGCAACTGACAGCTACTGTTTTTTTTAATCTAACTTAATGAAGACAGAAATAGAAAAAACTAAACTAGAAGTTTGCTTGTGTGAGAAAGATTTGGGAAAATAAAATGCATATTTAAAGCCCCCCTTCAATTATTTAAAAGAAGATGGATAGCTACCTGATGACTTAACTATAGTGGGGATATAAGTTGAGCCAGACGAGTCAGTCGGGAGCACCGGCATAGTGTAATCAGCAGCTATTTAAATGTTCGTTTTAAAAATATTAATACAGAAGAAAAATTAAAAAAACAATTAAAACTTAAAAATTTACGTTTCGTAGTGGCCGTAACGATATCGCTGAACATTCCATCGCCTAGTTCGTTTCGGGAAAGCACTTGGAAATCGTATTCCGTGTTAGGACTTAAACTGAAAATCGTATATGTTGAAGCCCCGTCGGGATAAACCCGTAGAGTACGCCAAGCATTGTCACCCCGACTAGATTCGCGATACCTTTATTAAGAAAAAGTATATGTATTATGTCTTATTAATTTTATACATTTACACATTTTATTTATTTACCAAACGAGGTAATGTTGGGCAAAACCGCCATCATATGCAGGCAGCCATGAAACTGTCGCTTCAAATGTGCTCGTGTTTACCGACACGTTAGTTGGAGCATGTGGCGTAGTACCTTAGAAAAATGTTTCGGTATTTAAATATAAAAAAATTTCTTTCTAAACCAGTTTATTTACTTTCAACAAGTAAAAGCGTGCCTACGACTAACGTGGCCACATCGTTCTGCACGACGCACTCGTAGTAGCCGTGATCCTCCTTCCGCAGAGATTTTATGGTCAAGTTACCTCCTCGAATCGAGTATCTCTCGTGAGGGAATTTAGCGCCATCTCGCTATAAAATGAAATAAAAATTGTTATTAAATAAAAATAATTTTCTATTATCTATACTTACTCGTCGCCATGAAATTTTAGGTATGGGTGTACCTGTCGCCTCGCAAGGCATTTTCACCTCACCATTTACGGTACGTTGATACATATCTTGTGGCATTTTCGTTATAACTGGTGGATCTAAGTTTGAAATGAAAAAAAAAAAACACATTTGGTTTAAAAATATTAATTTTATTTTAAATTTCTACCTCTAACAAGAACTTCCATTAAATTAGACATTCCTGTCGTGCCTTGGGAATTATAAGGTGTACAAGTGTAAAGGCCCTGATGCTCAGAAGTAACCTAATGTTTAAAAATTTAACTAACTAATTTTTTACATGTTTATATAGTCAAATGTACCGTCTGAATGAGCAAAGATCCATTAGCAAGTGCTACATAACCAGGTGTAGCTGAAGGTTCAAATTGACGGCTGTCTTTGACCCAAGTTACAAATTGATGTGGCGGATTTGCTTCAAAATAGCAGTGAACTATGCCTGATAAACCTAGCGGTAGGTACTGTACCGTAGGTGTATACGTGACCCGCGCCGGAACTAAAATTTAATTTAAAAAAAATTAAAAAATTAATCAAAAATTTAAATTTCAAAATGGCATCTTACAATCGACATTTAAATACGCTGAAGCTGTGTGCGGAGTTCCAATACCGTTGCTCACTTCACACGTATATTTTCCCATATCGTCAGCAGTCAAAGGATTGATGATCAAAGTTCCGTCTTTTCGTATAACAGTTCTCGTTTCAAGCCAAGCCAAGTCTTTGATCTCGATATCGTTGCGATACCTAAGTCGAATTGAATAAAAAATGAGAGAAAATTTCATTCGTTATCAATCGAAAACGAAGAATTGAAAAGCACATGTTATGTCATGTCAGTAAATCAAATTTACCATCGGTGTGTGATGTTGCCTGGTAATGCTCTTGCCTCACAAACGAATTCCACTTTATCACCTTCCTTTTCACTTCTATTGCTAGGAGGGATGTAAATGACTGCTCTACCTGTGTATATAAATGACATTTAAATAAAGAATGAAATATTGCTAACTTATTCCAATTTTTTTTTATCAGTGAGACCAACTTTTGCTACAAAGTTAATCTCATTTTATTCTACTTTAGCCAATAGCCATTTTCAGTTTTTTGATTAAAAATTCAGATAAAGTAAAAAAATAGAAATTTTTAAAGCCTCCGGTTACTTTCTCTTCGATTGTTCATATTTCGACGTGCAGCGCATCTTCAATGTAAACAAAAATTGTTTACGTTAAATAAACTTTTGTTGTCATATTTTACTAACTCGTTGAGCAAATAATGACGAATTTTTACGAAGACTTAAAATTTAATTTACTGTTTTAGATTAGATGACTCAGATCAGCTAAAATATATTTTTTATAAGATATAAAAAATTTAAAAAATCGAACCTGCTACAATCACTTTGGTCGTATGTTTAATTTCTCCTTCAGCATTACGTGCAACGCATGTGTAATCTCCAATGTCCGAAAGTAGCAAACTCATGATTTTCACCTCTCTTCCATCATTATAAATTTGTATGTTAGACGATGGTTCTAAAGGTTTTTCTCCCTACAGAAATAAGTATAATAAGTAAGTAATTTTTACTTAATACTAGTTCGATAATTAAATCTTTATTAATTATTAAATTTAATATTTCCTGCAAACTCTTTTGTTACCTTGTACCAGACGATGTCTGGTTTAGGAGTTCCTTCGGCTTCGCAATTGAGAAAAATACTGTCTCGAACTTTGACGTAAATCACTTCCTGCGGTGTGACAGTGAAATGCGGTGGAGCTGAAAAAAATAAAGAAAACAAAATGAAAAAATAAAAATTAAATCTTCTTAATAATTTTTTCTCTTTTTTACTACTATTATTATTATTATTATTATTATTATTATTATTATTATTATTATCATTATTATTAAAAGAAACTGTCACTCCGTTATAGTACGCCATGATAGGTTGTTAAAGCGCTTCATTTTCATTTTGAAAAATTTAAGTAGCACTATTCGTTTTTAGGGGTTACTTACACCGCTTCATTTTCATTTTTTTTAAAAAGCATGTATGTAGCATCATCTAAAATCTTATTTCATGTTCAATTTAGACTAAATTACTACAAAGATGCTATAAAAGTTGAAACCTTTTTTTTACACGACTCACGTGTTGCGCAACTTTTAACAATTTACCGTCAAATCATCATCGTTCTTGTAGTAGGCCTAAACGAGCTCATCTCGCTAATGCTATCTATCAGTTTGTCGATGCTCCAGACAGACATTTTTGTGACTCAGCCTACTTTAATCGAGTCTTGCACCAAACCATCAGTACGTGCACACACCTTGATGATACCTTTCCTTCTTCACTCGCTATTAATGGCCCCCTTCTTGCTCTAACTTCTAATTGATCTCAAACTTTTTTTACCACTTTCGATTATCACATCTTTGCGACACGAGACTGCTGGACTCAACTTATTTTTTTCTCTTTTCTCTTCTTCTCTTATAAGTTGGAACTTTAACAAGCAATGTGGTACTCAACGCTTGCGCAAACAGGATCCGCTCGGTGACTTATTGGCTTAGGAACAAAATTAAAGTCGTATAACACTCACTACCAATCCAATCTCCTTTTTTGTAAAAACAACTTTTTTTCCCTTCCTTTTCTTAAAAGATCATTCATTGCTTCCACAACACTTGTTTTTTTTTATTACCTCCATCTTGCAATCACTTGATTTTCAGTTTAGATGAAAGTGACAATAAATTTACAAGAGGTACTGTCCTGCACATAGCAAAGTTAAAATCAATTTCAGAAAATAAAAAGTAAAAAACATTTCGTGTTGTTCTAAGTAGGTAAAGACTAAAAAAAGATTCCTGAGTGATCTTAGAACCAATTCAATAATGTCTTAATGTTAATGCAACAATCTAAGATGGCAACACAAATATCACAGCTATGAATGGGATATGGAAAATCTAGTTTTAAACTATATAGACTTTCTATATCGCTTCTACATAGTAGCTACATAGAATATCACTGTAAGAAATCCATGTAGAAATTCTATATGGCATCTACATAGAAAAGATATAGAAACTCTACACAGTTTCTATGTCTCTGCGATATAGAAAATCTATATTTGAACAATATAGACTTACTATATCATCTCTATATTCATGTGTAGATATAAGGATTCTATATGTAGCTAATAAAAAAATGTGGTATTCAGAATTTTGCAATTTTTTTTCAATATATTGTAAAATCCCTTTATTCATAAACTGTGATAAAAATCGCAACATCATTGCGATTATTTGCAATATTGTGATATTGCGATTGTGATATTGATGGCATTTTTACCAAATGTAATTAATAATTAAATGTAATCATTGACTATGTTTAGTAACTATTGCAATCAATATATAATTTTGCGATATTAAAATACAACTAATATCGCAATATCAAGATATAGCAGTATTGCTATTAGTCACATTTGTTTTTCTATGCAATTAATTGCAGCGATATTTGAAAAAATACGTCGCATTGTGAATTAATGCTACATTAGATATATAATGAGACTGTCTGATACAATAAAAATAGTATGCGACAGTCTCATTTTTATTGCTTGCAGCGATGTAGATTTCAATATCGCTGAGATGAGAGTTAGCTAGCAGCGATGTAGAAATCTATATTGCTGCGATTAAGAAACCACAGTCATTCTAACCCGGCAAGAGCTTGCTGCAAGCTCGCAGAGAGCTATTTCCATCTCGCAGCAAGAAAGCTAAATAGCAAAGCCATATCGCAGCGAGCTCTCTGCAAGCGAGATGGTTGCTTGGATAGTCATAAGGAGGAATTCAAGTTGTTTAATTTCTGTTTAATTAAAAGAATGAATAGCTTTCAATTTGGGAAATGGTGTAAAGAGGAAAAAGTTGATTTGACGAAGAAATCAAGAGAGTTTTGACTGACTTAATTTGTAAAAAGAGACGAGAGGGGATAGGCTTCAGATGCTGCACGCCTTTTTATAATTTTATTAAATCAAGTTCTGATCGACTTTTTCATTCAATTTGAAATCTCCGGTGTGCCCTTTCGAGGGCGGCACAAAGTTCATTTGGTGTCCACAGAGACCCATTTCTGGGTTCCTCCACGGATCGGACACGCACCAGAAAACCGATTCGGTTCGGATGAGAGGTCGAGTTAAACACCGCAACCTTTTACATGCAATTTTGACTTTTTATTTCTAATTTTATTTAGCCCATATTAAAAAAATCACCTTTAATGTCTTTTTTCCCGTTTTATTATTAATTTTATCATTATTGTAGCTGTCCAAACAATGTTATATGAGTAATATGAAGCAAAAACTTGGAATTCAGCAGTCAAGGGAATTTAATTAGACCAGAGGAAAATAAACAACCAATTCCTTGGTTAAGGTCTTCAAATATTGTTCAGTACTCAAGTTTCTTTTCTAAACACAATAAAGTTGCAACTGCTTCAATTCTTTCTCACTGAAGCCTATTTTCATTAGTTTTTAGTGGTTTAATTTTGACTGTGGTGAAACTTAACCTCAAATTGTATGTGCAATTTTTGCATTTTCTCTCAACTTGTCTAGTATTTGAAAATTTAATGACAACAATTTGTGCCACAAAATGGCCGCCTGCTGTGATACGCAATTAGATATGTAACTATAAGCAGACTTTATTCTAAAACGTCTTCCACAGATATATAACATGTGTTAAGTTAAGTTACGTCTTTCTTTAAAAATTTAATTTTGTCTATTTTAAAATGATTTTCTCAAAATTAATTCCTGTTTATTTCACAAATAATCTATTAGCATAAACTACACTAGCTCAAAAGTATAAAAACTTATTCCAATTTAGTAACAATCTAACTTCAGTGCAGAGTTTTTATTGTTTAAATTGATGAAATCGTAAAAATAAAACACACATAAAATTTTGATATTTTGCCTACAATTTCATACTTGTTTCTTATTTGTAACATATAGGAAAAAAATTAGAAGACAAATTAAATTAAGACAGGACATCAAAAATATAGAAACACCATCATCCACAATCATAATTATAAAACCAAACAATATTTTTGTGTAAAAAGCAATTTAATGAATTAATACGACAAAAACTCCAAAAAAAATTATTTTTTTGAACTTTTTGTTGAATTAACGCTACATTAAAAATATAATGAAACTGTCTGATGCAATAAAAATCGTATGAGACAGTTTCATATTTTATTCCTTGCAGCGATATAGATTTCGATATCGCTGCAAAATGGGAGCAAGCTAGCAGAGATGTAGAAATCTATACCGCTGCTAGCTCACTGCCATCTCGCAGCGATATAGAAATCTATATCGCTGCGATTAAGAAACCACAGCCATTCTAGCTCGCAGAGAGCTGATTCCATATCGCAGCAAGATAGCTAAATAGCAAAGCAATCTCGTAGCGAGTTCTCTGCAAGTTAGTTGTGTTACTTGAATTAACTGATTTTCACACAAAAATAAGTATAATTGTAAATGATGGTGTTTCTATACTTCTGATGTACTAACTTGATTTGATTTGTCTTCTAATTTTTTCCCGATATGTTACAAATTAAAAATAAGCATGAAGTTAATAAAAACTCTACCCTCAAGTTTGATTATTACCAAGATTGGTTGAGTTTCTATACTTTTGAGTTATGGTTGTACAAAACATCTTTAACATTGAGAAAAAGTCTTTATAAGTTTGTTTACTATCTAAAACTTAATAGTCGTATGCTGTTAAGCAGAAGATAGCAGATAATTACCACACCAGACCATGAAGAAAGAAAAGAAAATTAAAGTGAGGAATGATGTGAAATTCGTTTGTCTTGGAACAAGAAAGTAGGAGAGCAATCAGTTTGGTGTTTAATTCTTTGGAGGCACAAATTGACTTTAGCAAGAGGCCAAGTTAGTCGATTGCAATGACCAACTTACCGTGAACGTCCAGATGAAGCCATGTGCCGTTCTTGCCAGCATCTGGTGGTCGGTTCAAGAAGAAAATTTTGCACTCGTACCAGCCTTGGTCGCTCTCTCGAACGTCTGAGATGTTGAGTGAAGCATCGGTGGCTAGCGCTATTCGTCCTTCGTATCCTTCTCCACGATGGGGTGGATAACCGTGATACCAAATATATATGGGAATTTTAACACCCTGAAAAAATTTGTAAATAAAAAAAAAATTTAATAAGAGCGCTTTAACATTTTGCAATTAAGCAGTCACGAAAACACCTTTTGTTGAGAGTTCTAACACGAACAAAACAGACTCGGTCACGCTTTCATTACATCGAAAATATCCCTGACGTGACAAAAAGCGACGAGTGCTTCTTCAATAAAATGTTCCCGTTGCACAATGGCAAACTCCCCTTACTCTGCTTCTTAATCCCTCAAAGGCCGAACGGTGCAAAAGGATCCTGCTAATGTTTACACGGCACTTCACAAACACCACAGTACACAAACTTGATTAAGCTTCCCACCTAATTAAACTTTCTTTTTAATTTATTTTTTATTAATTTTTTTTTTTTACTTTTTAAAAAAATTATTGAAAGTCAAAAATGTCAATGTCGACAAAATTGGGTTTAATATTAGATATCTTTTGCTCGTTTATTCACATCACTGCACAAATTTTATGTCATTTTTAAATTTGATTTTAGTTTAATTAATAATTTGGATAAAAATAAGACGCAAACGTCATTCAGACTTGTGACGTCAATGAGCAAGGATCATCTTACGACTCATCACAAGCCACCATTTTACTGCTTATTTCTCTCCAGCTGTCATTTTTTGTTTTTACTTACTAATTTTTGCCATTGAATGATGTATGGTATAGCGATGTTTTCAGGAAAATCAACGGGACAATTAAGCACAACTGACTGGCCCAAGATTGCAGTCACATGTTCAGGTCCATCATCTTCTGCAGAAACTAAAAAAGGAATAATAAATTAAAAAAATAAATTAGTTCATTCTCATGGAATTAATTACTGAAACAACAATAAATCGTAAAAAATGGAGATGAAACGGATCAGAAAATGCAATACTTGACAGTGATTTATAACCCTAGATTAACTAGCTTTCATAATCATTATCTAGATCGACATCCCAAGTGAATTTAAGAGAAAAAAAATTAAGAGGAAGATCTCCAATATCGAACAAAATTCATGCTTCGAGCATGATAATAAATCTAAATTATCATTTTTTTCACTTTTAGTTGATGATAATCTAATGTGAATTTTGATTTAGTTGTGGCATTAATTTAAGAGGGGGGAAAAAGTGTTAAAAAGAGATGTAGTGAATGTTAATCAGCACGCAAGCATAAATATCAGTTAAGAGGTAAAAGCGTGGTTAAAACGGACCAATGTTTCATTAGCTTAGGTCTAATTAAGTCTACATTTCAACTTTAATTCGCTGCTTCAACAACACCAACACCCCAAATGAGTTGCACGTCGCTTACTAACTGCATTCTTGTTGAAATATGACAGCGGACAAGTTGTAATGCTATCGCTAATTTCCTCCATGTTTTCAAACTAACATTGCCTGTCGATAGCGGGCGCGCGTGTCAAACCATGCTTAAAACATCGGTTTAAAATCCACTAATCGCGTGCACCACTGACATAGAAATATTCAACATTGTTTACAAATATTTCAGGAATAAAAATGTGAACCTAAAATTTGTTAACAAATTTTATTCCGTCGCCATTTTGGATGATTCTTTACAAAGCACAGCTCACTGTATCATGAAATTTTGAAACTGTAACGAACATTTATTTTAGTTGTAAAAAAGTCACAGAATGTTCTTTATTTCCAGTTACTCATTGTACAGATACAGCCCGCAATGTCTCATTTCCGGTCATCTTCTCCCGGAATTCACCAATATCCTACTATACAAAGTTTCCGGTTTTCCATGTTCCATATGAACCATATATATCAACATTAAACTCAAAGTTAAAGATAAACATGAGAAAATTCAGTAGCACAATATTTACTCTGCTGACTAATTCATTAATAGTAAAATTCTAATTATCTAAAGAGTGTTTGTTTACATTATGCAGTATTTATGTAACAAGACGCAAGTGCCGTTTTGACTAGTCTACTTTGATTAAACCAAAAAAATAATAATATAAGCATGTAGAATCGCATTAACAAGTCAAAGTTTATTCGGATGAGAAAAAGGTTAAGTGACAATGAAACAGAGAATACAGTGGAATATATGAGTGCTGCATTAACCCTGGTTAAAACGATGGCGGACCAAGTGTGCAGTTGGTTAATCGTAAAATGCGAGACTGTGGGTCTGCCAACTATCATCGGCAAGTCCGAGTGATGGTAAAGAGGGAGTTGGTTAGTGCAGGGCTTCTTCAGGTGAAATGGGGCAATTTCTCAAGGGGTCTTATTTATGGCCTTCTGATACGGCTACCACAAAGTGTGAACTACCGTGACCAAAACTTTTTCGCTCAACATCAGGATGTAATCAAAAGACTAATAAACTATGACAGGATGATCTATGATCTGCTATCTAAAATTTCATCATAAACAAAAAATTGCTATTAAAATTATTCGCCATTCTTCTTTTTTTGATGTTTTTAATTCATATGTTACTTCCGATTGCTTCAGCCACTTTGAAAATACAAACAAGAATTAAATAAGTAAATAGAAAAATATATTATTTTTTTTAAAACTTGTACTATCGATTTGAAAACAAACGTTGCTACAGCCTCAAAAACCTGACAGACTTTTCAAACCACACGTGCCTTTGGCAATTTGATAATTTGACAAAAAAGTTTGTCTATAGAGCGAACAAAACCACTTGTCACAACCACATAAACAGCATTTGTAGAAAAGAGAATTTTTCAAACTTTTTTTTTCATCCCTTTTCTTTTATTTGTACAGTCAAACTAGCACGAATCAAATTATTCGCAAGGCTTCTTAGGAGCTTTAATGGCGCATGCGTATTAAAAATTAAGCCCAATACATGGTTAAAGTCCTTTCTTTATATGATTTCTTTCTCAATCATCGAGTGGAAAATTGCTCGTTTCAAATTTAAAGATGATTTTTCTACTCAAAGTACTTTTAATTACGTAACTAAGCAACAGTCATTGGATAGGATGGCCCCCACTTAATGACTGCCACATTACACACTCCATGTATTTTTGTCATCGTTGCTCGATGCTTGGATCGCAGCCAAAATACCTCCCACTATCATCATCGTTTTTGTCAGTAAACTAATTTATTACCAATTCTTAATATCCATTGCTATTCTTACCCATATGCTCTTTTACTCGTGTTTAACAACAATAAAGTTTATTAAACGAACAAGAAATGATTAATTTAAATTTGAATTTTGGCTGTTAAAATATCTAGTACATTTTTAACCAATTTTTTTTTATGATAAAATATAATAGAATTTCTTTTTCTATACTAGTTCTAACACAATTAGTGTGGAAAGAGAAATTCCAGTTCACATTGTTAATGGAAATGAAAAAGTAATGCTATTTTAATTATCTGGATTTACTGAATCTAATAACAAGCAATAACAATCGAAATGGTTGATTGTAACTAATAAAATATTGCCTCACAGCACAACTGCACGATAATATTAAATATTATCTCAAACTTTTTTATTATGTTCTATGTATTTAATAGATCAAAATTTATGAACTCTCTTATTATAGCTTAATACACAGAACTATGCTATTGTGTCATTGTTTACATAGACATTTAACAACCGTCCATTGCCATTGCATGTATTAAGCAAGGGTGGGATCATGTGATTATCTTTAGATGTGTTGGGACTTGGGCGGTAGGAAAGGTTAGAAGGCACAGTGACCACAGGGGTCATAGGTATAAACACAATGTAATAACCAAGTACAGTACAAGTATAAGCAATTTTCTTAGAAAATTTACATTTTTTTTCATATCAGCATATAAAAGTAAAGAAAAAATAGGAAAAAGCAATCATCTATATACATGATTTTTCCATCTATAAAATTGATATTTCTTTTGCTGTACTGAGAAAATGTAAAAGCTCATCATCTACTTCTACAAAGAAAACCTTTTTCATACAGTTCAAAATCCTTAGTTTATTTTTTTTTATTTTTTATGTTTTATTTTTCCCACTCAAATTCCTTGGAGGAATCTCTTAGATTGCAATATGAAAAATCTGTACATTTGGTGCACACGAAATCATCAACATCAAATTTTTACCTCATCAATTTGGAAAAAAAGCATCCAGAAATCATATTTCATTTTGGAGCAAACTTAATTTAAAAGTGAATTTTCCAAAAGAAAAATTATCTCAATAATTTGGGTGTAACAAAGTGCAGCGAGATGTTAATGATCATCATTTTCGTGCAGATGTTTTTAATCTATTATCCATTAGACTAAAATTGAGAGATAATTATTAAATTTCATTATCAAACTAGTCAAACTTTTTCTAGATCTTAAAGTTTGCTGTTATGTTGATGGATAATGTCACTGTCCAGTTTCAGCTACAACGTCAGGATGATTTACGATAAGGTCTTTGTGCAAGGTTCAATTAATCAAAGAGCTTCGAGCTTCTTTTATTCCATCAACTAATTACAGGTTTATCATCTAACATCGTAACCAACATAGAAAACAAGTTCTGTATATATTCCAATTTAGATTTTATTTTCTAGAAACTAATTTAACAGATAAAAAAAAAAAATAGTTTAAAATTTTTATTGAACTTTTTTGTACGGAGATATGAATTCCGTCACGCCGTGCTAGATGCACTTGAAGCGGCAAAGAGAATTTGAAATTCCCGTACAATAATGAAATATAATTAATTTTACAGTTCGGTCGTTAAAACTTTAGTTTAAAAAATATTTAAAACATTTATTTGAGGTTTTCGACCACAAAGTCATCAATTGATCATTTGCATATACAAGTATAAGAAAAATGTAATCATTAGTGTTGTTGGCACTACGTTTCGTTTCGTTTCATTCCACGGTGAGTATTATAATCACCCTAATGATGCTCGATGAGAGAGTACAGCTGAAACCACGCATGAATCTGTGCAAATATTTGACATGTAAATTGCTCACTCCTATTATGGCTAACCGACACCCGCCACTCGAGATGCGCAAGCGTCAAAAGTGCTGCTCTTCCTCTCTTTTGGTCTACTTCAAACTTGATGACAAACATTCGCCATTTTGTAGGGAAAATTAACAAATAAAAAAAAATAGATGAATATTTGCACACATCATTAACATTTCCAATTGGTTTTAATGATTGTTTCGCATGTTTGCAATTGTTGCCAGAGGTAAGTGCTGATTAGATGAATTAATAAAATGCCCCAAAACAAAGATAAGGACCTTTCCGACAATTAAATTGAGTTGGAGCCAGAATGGGACTCTTATACACTCACGGGTACTGAATTTACAGTACTAAAAGATACCCCTTAGCTTTAAAAATAAAATCCAATAGCATAAATGTCCATTTGATATACTAGGACGTCTCTAAAATGTCTTTTGGAGGTGGTATGTGGGAACTGTTGAATTTTTTTTCCTTTTTTTTCCTTTTAGTCAAAAACATGTATGGTTATGATGAAAAGGAAAAAAGTGCAATTTCACTTAAGAAACTTCTTTATTCGACAGATGGAGTGACAAAGAGAAATGAAAATGCACAACATTTCCGTCTCTTGGGTGCCATTTTCCATTTTAGATAAAATTCAAATAAATTAATTAACAGCACCATGTTACCACTTTAATAAAAATAATTTTCTTAATTATTTTTAGGGTAAATAAAAGTGCAGTTTAAAATTCGAATTCGAATTCAAGATGGTAGCTATATAAGAGCTGCTCAGGAATTATGGGAAATATATATATATATATATATATATGTATTGTGTTAGCGACATTCTTTATTTTGTATAATTCTCTACTTGAGATTTAGTTGACCGTTTTTCACTTTGGTCGCAAAAAGATTTGTGTGTAACAAGAGAAAAGCTTTTTCTTTATCTTAGATACCTGAGATAAATTTTGAAGATATAAAAGTTTTCTTCTTTTTTTTTCTTCGTGAGGATTTTCACGTCACTCACTCATCTAAGGTAAAACAAGTGTCATATAGAGACGCACAAGGCACGCAAACACGTGACACTGTCACTTGTTTGCAAATCCTCTTCCATCATTCATTCGCTCCAGTCATCAATAATTCAAAGAAATGAAAGCGCGTTCGTCAATGTGTTTACTGCGCAACTTGCTTTTATTTTCTTTCTTGCACATCGTCTTAAACCCGATTGGGATTTGGGGGTCCAGTTAATTCAAAATACAACAATCGAAGCACTCGCAAACTCGTACAGCAATTCAGTCCATTGCGAGTCATCAAAAATATATTGCGTTCGCTACTCCATTCGCATCAATTGAATTCCAACATAAACACGTGACTTTTCAATGTTATATCTAAATTTTTGTAATAAAAATAGTAAAGAAAGAAAAATTCATTTGATTTCATGAGTAAAAATCAAGTAGCTGAAAGTGGTGATGAAAATATAAGTTGGGAGTTGTCTCATGTCGAGTTGGCCATTGCAAGTGTAAGAAATCCAGTTGGCAGGTCTCAATAGATCCATAAAAATTCAGCAGCATGCTTTCTTTGGGTGCACCAATGGTGAGGCCATTGCGTGATAATACGAGCCAGAGCTCGAAGCTGGGGCTGGGGCTGGTTTTAAAAACTCAAAAGCTGGCTGCGTTCGCCAGATGCAAAACACGTTACTCGAATGCATTTCCACTGCAAGGCAATTTTAACCGACCGAATAAAGTAGGTAAAACCACAGTGTTTGACAATAGTGCATACAAAATAAAATTACAATTGGTTCCACGAAGTGCAACTTGCTCTTATACTTATTTTCCACTTTTAAAGTAAGCTGGAAAAGTTTAAAACTCACTATTTAACTCATTCAATTGCAGTTAAGTACATCTGCAATGCTAGTTTCTCCCACCAGGGCAAATCAAAACGTATTAGAAAAATTCTCCTTTCTGATTGGTTAGGCTGCTTCTCATGACGATACAGATTATTAGAAAAAGGCGTCATTTTGTTTGTTTTAAATTTTAAATTTTAAATTTAAAAGCTTTATCTATCAATACATTTGCTTTGAGAATGACTTTTAAACTTATTTCTGGTCACAGGTTTCAATGCCCAAGGGGTTGTGAGCACTAATCAATTCGTTTACCGTGATGGATGTTGTCCGCCATATTTAATGAGAAGCTTAATTGCCTCCGACGATATCTATCGACACGAAGAAAGAGGGTAATTTCCTCGCAGGAAGTCCTCGGTGGGCCAGAGGGGGCCTCTCGAGAACCGAGTTTGCGAAATTTGTTGCCATTCCACTCACTTATTCACTCTCTTTCTCTCTCTCTCTCTCTCTCTTCGATAAATAGATTGAGGGATGAATGCGAACTGGAATGAGAGAGAAACCGTGTCGTGCCGCAAGCTTACACGCACGCCTTTCATTTGCACCACCCAAACTCCTATTCGTGACATTTAACGCCGTTAGCAGTTTGAAAAAGTGAAAAAATAATAAAAATTTTCAAAACAATATTTTTTTTTTAATTTACATACAAACACATAATTGCACTTGTAAATAAATTTAAGTGTTTAATGGTGCAAAAAGTGCAAAGCAAAACGATCAATGGCAGTTTACATTCGATTTAGCAATGGCAAATGGATTGCCATTAGCTAGACACTCTCTGGCAGGACACAATTCCATTCATTCTTCATTTTTTTCAAGGAAATTTAAATGTCATTCATGTGTAAAAAAGTTGAAATGAACAAAGTTTGGCAGGATGTAGCTTGTTCCAGACACACACATGACTGCAATCATTATAATTCCCATAAAATGTATCTTAGAGGAAGTTGGCTTTCTCTAGGGTAATTATCTTCAGTTCTCTTGTTATCTTTTTCTCCTCCCAATTTTTTTTATATTCTTTTTAAGGATTGGGCTTGTGTCTCTCTCTAGTGTGACTTTGGCACGCGACACAATCTGATGAATGGGAGTGAGGCTACTTCTTTTTTTTATTTCTCTTTCCGTTTCTAGCTGCGTTTTGTCAGTTCTTTGAAACCGTTTCAAGCTTTGAAAAAAAATAAATAAAAGATTTCTATTCATTGTGGTGGAAGTCACAAGTTTCTAAATGATGGAATGTTATTGAATTAGTGATAGAAAAAGTGTTAAAACTGTTTTTCCATTATTCAATGTCTGGGAGATATCTAATAATGAGATAAACGCTTGTTTATATGGTGATAATCGCCGATTACTGTGATTTATTGCTTTTCAATATCACAATTGATGTTTCCTGAAAATCGTGTTTTTTTGTTTGAAATGAAATGAGATAAAATAAGATGAGGTACTTCCTTTTAAGAAATTTTTATCTGATATCAATAATATTCCAGTTGTAATTTGAAAAGTTAAATATTTTTCTACCATTGCATATCTGGCAGATATCTAATAGAAATAAACAGTTATTTAAGATAATAGTCAATCATTATTTTCTTAATGATTTACTACTGTTTTCCAAAACGCAATTGATGTTTCTGAAGATCATAAATTTTATTTGAGATAAAATGAAATAAAATAATTTTTATCTCAATACCAATAACATCATCATCACCTCAATATATTCAAGTTGTAATTTGAAAATAACAAGAAATATAAAAGTGATTTTTATATTTTTAGATATCCGGTAGATAAAAATGAGATAAACACTTGTTCACCAAGTTAGAAAAAGCAAAATGATTTTTCTTTCTCAAATATTCAGAAAGCAATACGATTGAAACAAGGTTGTTTAAATTTTTAGCATTTCTCGAGTCGTAAAAATGTATGTGTGGGGGGTAAATAAAAGAAAGAAAAGTGTTTTAATAATAAAAAAAGGGAGAAAGAAGAGAAAAGAAATAAAGAGGGTTCGAAAAGAGATTAATGCATGCGCAAAAAGAAAGACAAGACGTGAACGAGAGGCGCGTGCGTGTCGATGGCGACGGCTGCGTTTTATCGGTACGACTCGACCCGATAGTGAGTTGGGCTGGCAAACCGGAGCCGGCGAAAACCACTTCATTTTGACACCGGGGTCTGAATTCCATCCAATTTTCCTCCGCAACGAGCTCTCGATGCAAATTCTATGCATCGATCCGTTCGTGACTGCAACATCAAAACGAATTTTCGCGCTTCAAAGCGTCGAAAAGCACAACGAGTGACGTCATAGCCCCAAGGTGAAATGCATCGCAACTAATGTAGGATGTATAGAGAGCATTAACTCTGTCGCTGAAAGCACGGACGTTGCGGAGGACGAGTGACGAGTTGCTCTTTTGGGTGCCGTTTCTGCGAGAGCAGCCATATTCAAACGTACAGAGAGAGAGAAGCCGCCACCAGAGGGATCGTACGAATACTTCGATATCGTTAGACGACAGTAAATCTACACGACTTAGGATACAATGGTTGGTCTGATAAGGGACGGTTTAGAAACGAGACATGAGTAAAAAGGAACAAGCGTCACATATTGAATAAATGTCCGATTTTAGATAAAACCGGACCTACTTGCGTTTGTTTAATCAATTCGAAGCGCTTTTAAATTCAATCACATTGTCAAATTTACTTTTTCTTAGTCTCATAATAATGGCAGCTACATAATACAAATCGGCCATTTTCTTGCTGCGTTTTAGAGAAAATGGCTTTATCAGAATGGCGGTATCATTAAATTAATCTTGCTAAGTCAATTATGCAAAAATATGAAAAAAAATATTTAAATTTCACAAAATAAATAAAATATACAATAAGTGGCCCCATTTTGAGATAATTAAAGTTAATATGCTATATTTAACCTTAAAATTATTATTTTTTTTTTAATTTCATTTTATTATTTTTATATCACGTCATAAGCAGATTGCTATGATTTTCTTTTACGATCTTATCGCATACAGTAAAATTTGATGCGTTCGACCATCGCTAACTTATTTCCTCATCAACTTTTAGCGTTAACTTTGATATTTAATGGAGAAAAAGATCGATTTACAATTTTTTTTATTACTAATTAAGGTATAGTAGAGTTAAAGTGAAAAAAAAATTCACTTTTACAACTCAAACGCTTAGTTGTTTAAAAAAGAAAATATTCAACAGAAAAAATGGTGGATTAAGGTGTTGAAACTGTGCCAAAAGCGCATGCAGTGACGTCGATTTGCAGTAAAATCAAGTGGCACTATCATCATCATTTGCGATTAAATAAAAGTTAGTTTGCGACAACGCAAATTTATTAAAATATAAACTTTTTTTAAATAAGAAAAAAAAATTAAAGTTGGTTAAAGTAAATAGAAGAGTTAATTGCGCATTAAAATGCATTGCCCAGCAGTATAATCCTGGTGTTCATCTGCGCAAGTTGGCAGTGTGCTTCGATAAGGAGTAATTTGGCAAAGATGGTTGCAAAGAGAAAAATTCCAAGAAAAAGTAGAAAAGAGAGAGGGATTACGACAAAGAATTCCGACGTCGGTGTCCGCTCGCGTGCAGGTCATCTTTTCGCAATTTAATAGCTAATAATTTCCTTTGGTGAAAAAAGAAAGATTCAGTGTAGAGAGAAAGAAAGGTGAAGTCATTTTGAGATCTTTTGGGAGAAATTGTGGCGGGTTCATGAATAATTCATGTGTTTAGAACGGGAGATTTCTAGATTTCTAGCCAAATCGCATTTTTCTAATAAAATAGGTCATTACTATCAACAACTTTTTCTCACTTTCTTTATGCACACTTGTTGACTCGATTTCTAGCTACCCTCGAATAGAAGCCGCATCTCTAATCGATCAAATCTGTCATTGAAAATCAACCACTTTAATGTACTCATGAGCTTCAAACATATCTATTTAATTATCATAATAGAAACCCGGTGTGTTTATCACATCTTGATTGTAGACAACGGTTGAATCAACATGAGAAAAGTAGAAAAACAACCCTACCTTTAATGTAATAAATACAAGTAACAATTTATAAAGTAAACTAACCGGAAACTCAATTGCAAAGAAAAATAAAATAGACACTTGGAAAACCAAATAAATATTTTCAATTTATTATTGTTGTTATTATTATTATTATTATTACAAGAAAGAACCAGTTTTGAATAATATTTTTCCATCTTAAAAATGAAGCCATGTTGCAAGATGAAAGACGGGTGTGTGAATATCGATCGTAATGATACCCTTGTAAAGAGCCGCTCTTGATGAAATTTCCCATTTTCCATGTAGGGGGCTCTCTTATAAGAGACGCTAGTTTGCCTTTTTAAAAACTCAACTTGAAAAATCAAACAATACTTTAACTCAGCCGACAACAATGAACACCCGCACCATTCCTCTCTTCTTTTTTAACAAGCACATACTACCACAACTCAGTTGGAGAAGGGGAAGATGGGTATGAGGAAGAGAGTAAAAGAGAGAAAAAAAATCGATTCCATCTCACACTTCCCCGAGGGACCCCCGACCGAAATATCGCAAAGCCAAGGAAAAGGAAAACCAAGATGAGGAAGAAAGAAAGAAAGGTATAAAAATTCAGTTTCTCCACACTTGGTATATTCCTGCCGCTAGCAACATGAAACGTTTGGTGTTCATTCGACCGAATGTTACGTCAACACTGACCAAGTTGTGAAAAATTAACCGAGAACGCAGCGGGTGGTCTTTGCATGGTCCGCGTTCTGCTGAAAACAAACAAGATTTCTTGAAAACTTTTCTTACGTTTATCGATGTTTTGTTACCAACTCTATCGTTAAGCCTTAATTTTGTATTGTAAATAAAGTAGATAAATATTGCATGCGTTGGTGATGAAATATTAAAGTTGACTTAAATGAATAATACCCACAGGGTATATGCATTATAATCATGTGAAATTATCGTTATGGCACAAAGGGGTCTCTTTAAACCAGTTTCGTATTAACGTTTACAACATTGTTAATGTAATGTTAATTATTTTAATCATAATTACCAAGTTTTTCATATTTAGAAAGTTGTTATCGTATTTCTGTACTGTAAACTGCAGTTAGGATAGTATAAAAATATAAAGCGAAATTAATGTATGATTGTTTCACACAAATCTCAAAGTTAAATATCAAAGAGAAATGTCGTTAAAAAGACATTTTAAAGAAATTTGCTCGCTCACATATTGCATTACACTTCTCAATTTTAATAAGTAAACGAGAAAGAAAAAGCAAAATTAATAGCGACAGCAATTTATCAAAAGTGTGCAGATCACATCCTTTCGAAGATAGAAAAAAGAAAAAAATTAAAAATATATAATACAAGATGCGCATGCTCTTTTTATTAAGGCCATAACCGTCAACTACCATTATTGTGCAATATGGCTGGTTTGCATCAATCGATGAAAAGTACATGTGACATGTGAAATGCAATTAGAAAAATCAAAAATTAAAAAAATTGAAACAAAAAAAAACTTTTTATCAAAAATAAAAAAATATTAAGAAAATAAGAAAAGTAAATAAATTTTGTAATTTTTTTATTTTATTTTTGTGAAAGCAAGTTTGTTGTTGGCGATTAATTTTTAAACTGTAAAAAGAAGGTAGTTTTGGCAGTCGAAGCGAAGCAGCGTGTTTCCAACTATAAAAGTAAACTGGACCTCTAGGGAGCCGCGAGTTACGGCGATAGGAATAGGGAAGAATACCTGAGGGATGAGCAAAACCAATTTTTTAGAGTAGCAGATTAGCCCCTCAAGAACTAAAAGAAAGAAAAAGAAGAAGGAAGCAAAGTTTAAAAAAAAATATTGGAAACTCAATCAAGGAAGACACCTTTTAAACAGCTCCATTGCTATTGGTTTGCCTGATTCAATTTGAACCGACAGCAGAGGCGAGTTCTTAACGGAGTTAGGTCTCATCACCAGCATCCACACCAAAATGAAAGCTGCTCTTTTTCCCACACAAAAATAAGGGAAAAAATAGAAATACAACTGAAACAATCTGTGCAAGCTGTTGAGATATTAAAAAGTTTTATCTTTTATTTTTTTTTTAAAAAAAAAGTGTTTTAGTTTTTCTTTTTCTTTTTAAATTTTTAACATTTAATTTTTTTGGTAAATATCTTTGTTAAATTGTGGTTCATTGAAGAAGTAAAAAAATGATGAGGGTTCAAAAATGTCGATATCAAAGAAGATAGATGAGACATTATTTTTCTGAAGTTTTTCTTGAAAATGAGAAAAGAAAAAAAAATTAGGAAAAATAATTTGGGCCAATCAGAAAACCTGAATCTTGTTTTATACAGTTTCTCAAAGGTATGACGCAAATATCCTGTTACAGTTACTACAGAAATCCAATTACAAGGCTAAGGGAAATTGGAGAGTTGCTTTCCTTTAAGTGTCACATTAATATGACAAATGACTTTATAACAACAGTCGCAGTCAATATAAGAAAAAAATATTTGTTGACAACAATTTCTAAGATGCTACAAGATTTTCAGTGACTGGATTAAGCCAAAATCACGAACCAACCAGTGCGTCCCAGATTGAACTAATCAGTTATCAATACCACAGAATACCAACCGCACACTACCAACACATCATGTGCAAACTCATTTTCCTCTCAAGTCAGCCTTAACTAAACTGGGAAAAGAAATACCAGTTTACTTTTTCAATCTAAGTCAAACTAATACAGTTGAGAAAATAAAAAATAACAAGAGCTGATTAAATTAAGTCTGATGTTAAGACTTGAGCGCCGTAATTGAAGTTAAGTATAAATAAAAAAAAAAGTTGCCATAAGGAAAACATTGCATGAGGTGGAATCTGTGGCAAAGCAGTTTTCTTTCTATCCGGTAATTTAGCTTAAGATATCTGATAGGTGTGTAGAACCACAAGGTTTCCGGGCGCACTTTTCTTTAGTCGAGAGGTGCTGCAGATTTTTCGCGATAGAGTCGAATGGCCGCTTTGGGATCGCCACGGTCTATAACGCCGGATCTACCGACCAACGATAAAACCTCCTATAAAAACTCAACCCACCCTCTTTCTATAGTATACGCACAAGCTTTTCAAATAAATTTTGTTTGAATATTTAAAGATAAAAAAATTTAAATTTAAAAAAGTAAAAATTATATCGCTTTATAAGTTAAAGTTTTTCTCATAATTTAGCAATAAATTTAGCAATAAATTAATCAAAATAAATTAATAACAACAGCACATTATTTTTTTCCATTTAATAAATATTAAAATTATTACTATGGTAACTCCTAGGAGCCATATATAAGAAAAAATAATTCAGATTTGTAAATCAAAAGATGTAGTCAGGCATAAACAAGAAAAAAAGCGCAATTTTTCTTTTTTCCCTTCTGTTGCGTGGGTGAATTTGAGCGTGCAGGGGATTAATGTAAGGTTGGCCTAAGGTGCAGTGGAGGGAGTATGGGTCAGGAAGAAATAGCTGCTAGCAACAGCCGTCGGTCTTTTGGTACCAAGAGAGAGAGAAAAAAAACAGAGACGAGACATCAATAGGCAGCCGTGTGCACACCGTGTGGAAAATCTGCTTTGCGGCTTGTTCGACCTCGGCGTAAAAGTCTGTCGACAAGACTCGATAAATTTTTTGCCAGTGTGACCTTTTCCCTTTAGCCCCACTTTCTATTTTTTTTCTCTTTAAGGCAAAAGCAACACGTCCGATTTGATATTAAAAAATGTCGAGTATGAAAAAATAATGAGCAACGAGTTTTCTGACATGCTCATTTCAATTTCCATTTCCATTTCAATTTCAATTTCAATTTCCATTTTAAACATTTGATATGTGTTTTGTTTATTTGTATCATTTTAGAGATATCAATGATCACTACTCTTAATTAGAATCAAATATCAGCGCTCGTATTAAACTCCAAGCATTTCAATCTGAGTTGTATAATTATGAAAAAGTGTAACTTTGTGTCAGTTACATTTCTAAGGGTCAGTTTTAGTATGTTGTAATTAGCAATTAATTTAGCTCCTGCCATGTTACGACACTAAAATAACATTTATACCTTTAACATGCAGCGAAGAAGAAAGTAAATCTTATCATCCACATAAATTTCTTCAATGTGGCCATAATAAAGATAATGAAAATAAACAAACGTGAATTATTATATATACGGTAAGAAGGAGAGCGATTCATCGATCTCAGGTATGTAATCTCAATTTTGCTAGATGACTTATACCATGAAAAAGGAAATGAAATTGCAGCTCGCATGAATACACAATGGAAAGCCAATTCAAACTCTAAATTCCAGAAATCCAACAAGCTTCCGTACGCATGCTTCCATTATCTCCCGTCTTAATAAAGGCCCGGGCTAAAAGTAAAAGCTCTCATACACTCATCTACATAGCGTCGTGTCGAATGTCTTCGTCAACCTTTAAGCCATCGAGTCATGAATTTGACATTCTACACTGAATATCAAATTATGTAATTAAAAAGTGTAAATGTGATTGCTTCAAAGTTTCAAATTAATTAAATCAAATCTCATCATCCTTTTAGGTCGTAAAGGATCATTTCAACGTCTACTTTTCTTTTTATTCCTATAATTACACGAATAGATCAATTGGATTTTTCAACACTTGATTCCAATACAAAGGGCGTAACCCTTCTAAGATTAGAAATTAATGGTTGCTCTTACGTTGTTTAAGGTTGCCAGAGTAAAGCCAGAAATGTGCCTTAAAGGATTTTCTACTTGGTCTAGATATATGTGGAATAAATCATCAAGTAGATGACAAGGTCTTAGTACTAAATGCAAATTTACTCGACAAAATTTCATTAAATTAATGCGAAAGAGATAGCAACTTTGCTCGCTTCTATATTTAGGTTATTAACGGTAATTGTATAGCGTCTTTTCTTTAAAATCTATTCTTTACATACATAATAAGAAATTATTGTAAATTATTTAAGGTACAAAATAAAATTTTAAATTATATCAACACAGCTTTAAGCTTTACTTTTTCATTGGATACAATGGTACTTAATATTTTATTCTCGAAAATCAATTCGAATTCTTAAAATTATTTTTTAATTAGCTCTAGATGTGTGTTTTCTTGAATATATACTGATCATTTTAATTTATTTCAGTTAATTCCAATTAAAACACAACATGTTGGCAGCTCGTAGCCATTTTCTCATTATAATTTGATGATCTTTAGAAAAGCAGCAAAAGAAAACATGAACCTTGTTAACTTATGTTAATTTTCAAATACAGATTATTTTAATGTTTATTTAATATTTTTAATTTTCAAATAATTATTTGTGAATTTAAATTTAAATTTGATTTTTTTTGTTAAAAATTTTGTTTAAACTTTTCTAAAAGGCAAAGTGTGTGTCTATTGATTTTCCAGGCACACAAGAGCCCATCACTAGCAAAATTACTTTGGGAATGGAGGAAAAGACTCTAGATAATGAACCTAATTAAATATGCTATTCCCTCACTTTATCACCAAGAATCACTTTATTATTATATTTAAAAAAAAAAAATAAAAAAAAATTACAACCCCTTCATCATAAAAGAAAAAACATTTCTTGAGAATGAATTTCAATTAATACCTTATATATTATATAATGTAATTTGATATAAATGTAAAATTGATGGTGCACTTGGATTTGTAGATGCAATCATACTTTTGACTCGACATACACGAACAAATCAAAAGATTCTTTGCCCGAAAGAAAGAAAAGCTTCACAGCATTACAAATAGAATTTCCATGAGTAATATATCAAAGAAGTAAGAAAGAAAAGAGCAAGAGCCCTAGAGTCAGACATGTTGAATATGTTATTATTGGAATGGGTTGTGTCAAACTCATAGATATGCAAAGAAGATTAAGCTAAATAAACTTTCTCCTACAGCTATAAATCACTAGTCCATTGAGACTCAACAACGAGAACCGAATACACTATTATAATTTACTCACGCTACAGTTTCCCCACACTTTTACCTAAGTGCTCCTCTAGAACAGTAAAACACTAACAATACTTTTTCATTACTAATCGTCAGATCACAACTTTATTTCACTTGCTTCTAGCTTTATTTGATACTACAAAATCACAAACATTTTATTTACTCGATTTATTTATTTGGAAAATTTTTTTCTTTCCGGAAATGAAAAAATAAAGGTTCCTACCAAGACCGTTTTGTGGTTTCCCAGAATGAAAACTGAAACCTGTACCAATATTTTTTTTATGTAATTAAGAAGTGCATCTAAAAAATAAAGGTTCGAAGCTGTGCTTTATTGCTGTCTGAACTCGCCTCAACCAATTTGTGAAAACTGATGTTTTATTTTACTTTTGTTTAGTCTGGTTTAAGTGCCCTAGTGGCAATTTTTATAGCTTTGTAAACATTTCTTTCTGCTTACGTCACTTCCTTTTTATGAACGTTGTAACTAAATGCTTGAACAACAAATTGTGTTTTATTTTGGTCATAATAAAAAATTTATCTTAATTAAACCCTCATACATAAATTATTAAAAGACGTTTTAATAATTTATTATTTCATTAGATGTCATTTCAATTGTTCACTCAATATTTCATGCTGCATTATTTTGAAATATTTTTATTCTATCCAATTCCTTTGCCATAAATAAAAAAAAACAAAACTGATGCGATGGAAATCAGCATGTGAATTGGTCCAAGTAATTCCCTTTAGAGTGATTTTTACCTCCAAAGGTTGAATTTCAGTCAATCACACTTGAGTATTGATCGAGAAACAGTCGAAAAGTAGATAAAGACCAAGCATCAGTATCTATCAGCTCATGTTTGTTTTATTTTTATCAACAATGTAGAATATTCAAAATATCAAAATGTTTTTCTAGTATAAAATTAATATAAATTTAATTTATTTTTGCAAAGATTTCAAGGATTTAACGATGCAAACACGACGGGTTTCATTCTGCCTCCAGCACGATCCAATTTGACATTGTAAAAATACCAAAATGGAATTGTACGCTTTCCCGGAATGCATTTCAACCAATATTTTCCATTAGGGCATAAAAAGAACAAGAGGATTCGGCCTTTTCTCTCTACATCGAACCTAAGCAAAAAAGAAGAAGAAAAATAAGAAAAAAGAGCATCTCATTCTCTCTTCAAAGATTTTTTGCCAACTCATAAATTTCGTTCAAATAACCGCGATAGTTGGTTGGTGGCTGCTGGCTTGTGTGCACTTCAATTTATTGATCCACACTCACACTAAAGTCAAACGGACTGCTCTATACTCGTTGGTTGCTATGGTTACCGCATCAACATCTCTCCGCTATGCGGATGAAAGGATGGACGTACAGGAAACTGCGTGCGTTTACCATCAATAAACGAAGGTATGTCGTAGACAGGGTTCTCACGTTGCAAATGGAAAATCACTAGAAATTTTCAAACACCCTACCGTACTTGTTAAATATTTATAATTCATGGCTTTGTGACAAATGGTGTACAAACTACATTTGTTTAGTTTACTAAATTATTTTTACAAAATTTATTTATACCTCAATTAAATCCAATCAAAGATAAGAAATGTGAAAAATAATATTTTCATTAAACAAACTTAAAATATTTCCCCCTATTTCGTGATTTATAAGCCGCGTATCGAAGCGAAAAAGCTAGGCATGAAGCCATATTGAATTTTTGCCCTGGTGTCAAATATTAAAAGTGTTCATCAATGGCGTATCAGCTTAAAAAATTAATTCGAACTTTAATTAAAACATTTAAATCCTATAAAGTAGAACACTTGCTCACACTTTGGTTAAAATCCATAGAAAATTTTACAAATAGGAGAGTTAAGTACAATTTTTTATTACTTGCACAGCGCAAATTGTTTTTCAATATCTGATAAAATTCGCTATCTTCATTTTCCTTTAACTACAAGTGATTTTATTGTCACCCCAACATTGACAGACTCATGTCAGGTTTGTCACTTTTTTTAAAGAAAAAAGTCAAGCAAAATAAAATAAAAAAAGAGAAATTGTATTGTCTGATAAAAGCAATCAAAGAAAATTGGACAAATGGGATAAGAATAGGATTCTTCCCCACTCGTTGCCATCCTAAGTAATCGACTTAATCTGATTGTGTCGTTGCAGCTCACTAAGGTACGGAAATCGATAGGAAATAAAATTCCAAATTACTCTCTAAACCTTAATAAGCTTTTTAAATATAATCCTTAATTTTTTTGTTGATTTTCAATTTTTATTTGAAAAAAAAAATATTAACTTGGCTCGATGCCATTAAAAGGATTAAGTCGTGAAATTAAAAAATAAAAAAAATTAAAAAATTAAATAAAAATTGATGCCTTTTTTGGCATTAATGCAAACTTATGTCGAAGCTTATATACAATTACAAAATGTTTTCAATTACAGCCAGTCTAATTTATCAGTTTTAATCCGCTCGTTTACTTGTTTACACAGTGTTCTTGAAAAGTTAAGTAATCAAACTGTGAACAAGATTCAACGTCAACAAAAGTTTAATGTAAAGCGCTTCATTTCATTAGATTCATATCTAACTGGCTGCAGGACATATTGTAAGAATTACAGTTAAAAACTTATTGTACTCCAAAGAAAAAAAAAAGTTTGCATGCATTTGTGTACATAAGCGAAAAAGCGAAATTTATAAAACCTTTTTTAAAAATCTACGGTGGCTCATAATGCCCAACGAAGAATTGCTTTTAAATAAACAACAAATATTGTTTTAAATTCAAGTATGTGTTGTTTGATGGAAAGTAATCTTCAGATGCTCCAAGGCGCTGAACTATTTATATCAAATATTTTTTGTTGTTTCAGAGCCCTTGAGACTAAATCTAGCGTTACATATAAACCGTAGAAAGAAAATCAGCTCAAGTTACACTTAGACCCTGATAACAGTTTTCAATTTTCTTTGCTTTTCATTGAAAAACTCTTATCAACATGCAAAACGAAACCCTTGTGCAGGTTATTTATCTGATTCCAAGGTTAAAAACAATAAATTAGTACATGAATACATATTTAATATTTCTATATATAACATTTTAGAAAAATATCTCTCGACTAGATTAATATTTAAGTTGCAGCACAACATTAACTATAAAAATAAAAATAAAATTCCAGGTAAAACTTCAACTTTAATAACGCAACACAACACTCGTCCAAAGTGAAGCGATATAAAATTTACAACCGATCCAGCAAGCAGAAACAGAAACGATAAAACTTATGCTTATTGCGAGCGCAATGAATCAATCTATTTTGCTAAGTAAACAATTCTTGTAACACAATATCCACTTTTATAGTCAATTGCAGCTCTTTTATATGTAGTGGCAGCAGGTTTTTAAGAGGCTACAACTTGTGTATTCGAGCCCATTCCCATTCTTCGTCTCGTCCGACTTTAAATTGAGTTTTGCCTTCTTTTGTATTCACACTCCACTTGCTATGTCTTGGACAATGCGCTTTACCAATGCAATTTCTCTTGCCCAGATAAATCCAAATTTAACTTCTATTGTTATTTTTTTAGATCAAAATCAAACTACTACTTTTACAATTTTCTTTTACCTCCATTAACTAACTTGTGTAACATTTTCTCTCTCTCCCTCCAATGTCTTTGCTCTTCTCACCTTGTCTAATGTGATAATCTTCTCCCACTAGACTTTAACTGTGGCACTCGCAAAGAAATAAAAAATAAAAAGAATTGTTACTCTTCTTGTTGCTAGGCCGAAAGCTAATTAGGCAGTTTATTTGTCGAAGTGGGTTGAAGATAGCAACCCTCAGCCCCTTAATGTTTGCATGTCAATTAGTTGTGGAATGAATGAATGAATGATTCAACAAGAAAATGCTGGTTATAAAAAAGGGTTAAAGTGACAGTTGACGGATAATGTGCCACTATTAACGCTAAAATACATGCATTACGTAATGAAATACACGCATTATGTTGAGTCATCAGGATCAACCATTGCAGAGTAGGGTGCAGATATACATTCAAAGACGTCTTACAAAGCTCCTGCAAAGTGCATAATTAATGTGATTTGTATATTCAAAATGGCTACTAGCTAAAACATTGTTGATTGATGTTGAAAAAATATCCATTAAAAGCAAACTGTTTCTTGTTTTGCTTGTATTAGCAACATGTATGGCTTGTTTGAAATGTTTATACAGCACAAGAAGAAAAGGTAAACAAATCATTAGAGGATATTTTATCAGTGATAGAGAATAAAAATAATAGAAAAAAAAAAGAGAAAACTATTAGATGGAAAAGACAGATTGATGAGAGTGCTTAGCACTTTTATTTGATGGCACTCTCTAACCCTAAGACAGCATTTTATTTTTGTTGTAAAAAGAGAGGACAGTACTTTTGTTTTGAGGCAGAGTGGCTCAATCGATGACGCTTATAGCCAACGTGAGAAATATTTTACGAGCCGAATTGCAAGTGACTCGTAAATAATTCATCATTCTCTAAACCTGGCTTGCAGCATCATCGTCTAATGAATTAATAAACAAATAAATCAAATTTTCTCAAATCAACTCAATTTGGTCATTAATTCAAATCCCTTTTATTTTTTTAAATATAAATATTTCTTAAGTTGGAGGATTGTGTGTGACCATGTATCATATATGGCGCCATGCCATCGTATCGTATCGTAATCCTGCAGCCGTAGACTGGGACAAGTGCAGACGCACTCGCCTCGACTTTTATATCCAGCACATCCATTTCCTATTTCGACTCTATTTTGTGGACTTGACAAGTGAAGATTGTCTCCCTCTGGGACACTGCAAGCAAGAACCCTTCTGAAATAGGCAATTCGTGCGATGCACTCGCGAGACCGCATTCTGACTGATAGAAAAATTTTTTTCTTCTTCTTTTATTATCTATATAGAAACTGAGTGAATGGCCAGAAATTGTGGCTATGGATCGACCACCCCTAAATTTATTGCTTCTCAACAGTCTTGTTTATATATAAACTATAGTAACGTAAAACTTTCTCTAGACGCAGCTCTAATAGATATGTGCAATTATACAAATATTTAATAATAACTGCGACTTTTTTTTTAAATTTTCCAAATATTTATGTAGTATCAAACAGATTTATGTCTAATTTATGCAGTTGCATTTAATGAATTAATCAAATGTGATTTATTGAGTTGTGAGAATGTTCTCTTTAGTGTTGATTATGGCTTCCTTTGAGTGGTTTATAGGTTTATAAATATAAACGTATATTTGTTTGTTCTTTGCCATTTCTCTCCCCCGGTTGTCATTTTGTCACGAAAATAATCTTCAACATGAAATATTTATAAGTAGAGAAACAGGAAGAAAAGAATTAAGAAACCGCTAAACGGATTAAAGTAAGTCTGTTGTGATTTGTGAATGGCATTAAGTAGCGTATATGGATTTAAAATACGGCCGCAAGTGAAAAAAGTGTTGAAGGTTAAAAAGTGCGTTTTTGAAATAAACCATTACTCAAGTTTGACTAAAACGCATAGAAGCAAATTTCAACTTTCCTGCTCATTTGTGACGTGGGTTTTATGCAAGTTTGATTTATACTATTCAAATAAGTTCATGTACATATAATGCTTTCCTCCCCTATTTATTTATCGTCACAAGAATTAATAATCTAGTCGGAGTAAAACGACAAGGCGAGGAGGCGAGGTCGGGTTGAACGCAACCCACAAATTAAGACGAAGGAGTAGGGGGTGCACGAGTGGCATTAACGAGGCACGAGACAAAGTTAAACGATGCAGCTGACTCACCAAAACCCCAAAACCAAAGCCATAAATAATAGAGAGTAAATCAAACGACATGTTCTTCGGAAAAATAACAAAAAGCATCGTCTATAAACGTGATAAATTGAAAGCATCTATCTGCAGCGACGTTATGAAGCTCCCGAAAACGCCTCTGATTGCACTCGGAGCGCAGCTTAACCTCTAGCCATGTGCTCTTGCAGCTGTTGACCAAATGCCAGTCATAGCCAGCTATCAACCTTTTATTAATTTCTCGGCCCTCTTAAATTGCTCGTGCACACGCCTCTCGTTCCTTCGTCCTTTTTATTTCTCAGCATGCAATATTCTTCCCAAGTGATAAATTCGTCTTGATGGATGTTGGCAATGTGTGTGTGTGTGTGTGTGTTGAGCGAGGCAACAATCTGCACCAATGGGATATTGAATGGATATTAATGGAGTGTTAATTACCGTCCTGCTACATCTGGTCGGCAAACCAAGAAATTAAAGTTTGTCGAGTGAGAAACAACGATCAACACTTTGAAAATAACTAATCTAAATGATTATTTACTCTTAAAAACCATTAAAACAAAATGGCTCGAGTGTTGTAAATAAATTCCAATTTGGTTGAAAATTTTAGACTGTGAAAGTATTTAGGTATAAATTTTCAAGATGGGACATGTTTCTGCACCTTTTGATAGCTTTAATTTTGAAACATGGTTGGTAAATGGAAGCGAGTTTACAAAAGCTTTTCGCACACCGGTTAATGATTACTGTATTCGTTGGTAAATTTACGTTGGGTTAAAACCAGAAGCAGACAGCTTGCAAAATTTATCGCTTCAATAATATATCATTAATTAAAAGTAAAGTAATTCATCTTCATTTTAGATTAAAACATTACTTTAACTCGTATGGCGGTGGGATAACCACAAATTCCTAATTGATTAGAGCATCCGCTTTAAAACGACGATCGATAAATTGAATAAATAAATTGCCAGCAATCGCATACCTTATTCTATATTTAAAAAGAAATTTCCATCCATTTCAAATCGAAAATTTCATTCGAGCTCTCTCTCCTTTATCAAATAATACAATCACTTCTCGAATAGCATAATGAAAATTCGCGAGTTGGAAATTCCAAATTCAGTACATGTTAGTCAATCAGTGATCTCTTTTTAGATTTGAAAAGCTGTAAAAATTATTATTCAAAGCCTAACAACATTTCTCATTCTCACCGTGTTTCTCGCACTTGGCTTTTCAGATTGCCTGACGTCCTAAGTGAGGAATGTCATTCCAATGAGCAATGTGTGGCTTTATTAACCGTCATGCCATTCGTCTTCTATCATCAATTGGAAAAATCCCATACAAGTGTCCAACTATAAACATCTCACCAGTTTTACTTTCCATTCTCAGTGCATTAAAACACTCGACAGTCAAACGAAAAGCAGTGTTTACACGTGCAAATCAATCGATTAACTTATCGATAAGTGCTCGCGTTTCTCTATCCTAATACAAATAAGAGAGTGAGAGAGTCATCTCTTTTCACGCCACATCAGTCGAGAAAAGCCATCGGGGCTGACGTGGACCCGAAGAAGAGCTGTCTTGGCATGCCGTCAACCAACAAGTTTATGCTGAAAGCTTTGGTGAAAGCATTTACCAAAGAGCCAGCCAACACGTCCATATACATCACTCCTACTCCTATTTATAACCTGAGTGAAAGAGACGACATTCGACTTTGCAGCAAACAAAATCATATTTACGACTGGGTATTAGGATGGACGAAAGAAACACAAACAAAGGATATTGCACAACCGAAAATTGAAAAAAAAACTTTAACAAATTACCTAATAAATACTGAGAGATTTACATCAATTACAACTTATCAAAATGAACTCAACTTTACGTGTAAAGTTTTTTTGGCCAGTTGGAAAGAGCAAGTGGTGTGTTTGGATTAGTTGTCACGTTTTAAGACATGTCTCATTAGAGAATATATCCTAATGAAGCAAAGCGCACCAAATTTTCTTCCTTCTATCTTGTTTGCAGCTATTTTGTAGGAAAAAAATAGTGCTGAAAAGTGCCATTAACATCGAGATGCACTAGTAGGACTAGAGTAAGTCTTGTACAAGGCCATTTGCACTGTGAATTATGCATGCAACACACCTCTCTTGCAAATGTTGAAGAATTCTTAACTCGTTCGCTCTAATTACAACTCTTGTACGGCTATGCTCAGCAACTCCTTTCCCCAAACTCAGCACAAAATGCAACACACACTCTCCAATCTTAACCCTTTCTCTTATCATTTGTAATTTGATAAACCTTTTTCCTTTCATGTTTACATTAATGCCTAATCATCATGTTAAATAACATCAAATTAATAATCATACATATTTTGGCAACATTTCTTTTCCAAATAATAACAATAATAATAACTGTAATAAAATTTTTATATTTGGGTTAAAGGAAAATATCGAAAAATAAGTGTTGGTTGTGTGCCATCAAGCTTCGAGTGTGTTATTTGGCAGTTTTGCCGCTGTCTGGATAAATGTGGCAACTTGTTTAATCCATTTCTTCCACATACCGATCAATCTGACCGTTTCGCTATGCTTGAATCTACCCAGCGGCTTAAGTCAAAACTTGCACTATATTTCATAAGTTGTTTCCATCTGCTTAGCCTCAAGGTGAGCATCACAAACACTGCAGTTGCTTATTTGAATTAAAGACTGCAATTTTTAACGCAGCTACAAAACAAGCAAGAGTTGATTGAAAATTGCCTCTAATCTTTTCCCATTAAATTCCAGTCAATTCAGTGCAATTCTCACTGTAACTGTCATGTTTTTAGTGTTTGTCGCGCCCTCTTTTGATACCTAGTTGCGAAAGGGAAAATAACTCCCATTACATGTTGTTTTTTTCCAATCTCGTTTAATGTTGATAAAATTTAGTTGAAAACAAAAACATGTTGCAGCTTTAAGAGTTTGTAGTGCTAAAAAGTTACTTAGCAACAGTGAAAATGGTATTGTCAATGCAATTATTGTCCGCCTTAAGTGATTTGAAATTTGTTTTTTATAGGATTTTGAAAAAGAAAGAGAGGAAAGACATTGATCAACGGTTAAATGAGGATGATTTAAAAACTTTACCACTCCATTAGCATTTTTTCTGCTCAAATCGAGTGCTGACTGGCAAGTCGAATCAATCTTAAACGAGATGAGCAAAAACAGGAACAAGTAGGCAAATGATAAATTGCAATCAACACCCCGGGGTTGCGAGGTAACGTCGACACAAAAAGAAGCAGATGGTGTTGCTAAAATTCCAAGGTGTCTGAGAGGGAAGAAAAAAAAAATGAAAAAACTGATAAAAAGCAGAAAGGGGATTAAGTTGAAGATGACAAGACAAACATGACACTTTTTCATCGGGGAATTTGATCGTTTTAAAAGTAGCAAAGAAAAATTCATTTAAACGTTTCATTTTTACCTGAGCAGGCAGAAAATAGAGAGAATTCGGGAGGAAAAATGCAGGGTGTGTTCATCTTTTTATAAGCCCATAGGGACAAATTAGAGGCGAGCCATCAAACAATTCGAGTTGCCCAGCACGTAAAATCTAGGGAACGTTATTTTGGAGTTTTAAACATTAAAATAGTGGTGTTGCTGCAAAGCCATTTATCAGTGAATACCATCTCATAAAATTGCAACGGGTCCGTGTCTTTTTATTTTAAAGGTCTGCATAAATTCCCAGTTAAACTAAAACCGGAGCCGCCAAATGTGACTTTTATAACGTCTACTAAAAAATATAGACTCTGCTCTAAATTTTTATTATTTTGCAGTGTGAGCTGCATTTACAAATTCGCCATAACCGCCAAATTTTTCTACTATGTTTACTGGCTTTCAGCAAGTTTCAGGTGAAGTTTTAGCTTAATTAGATGTTCCTAGAGTGATTTTAAGTAGCTTTATTTAAGTATCGGTGTGTTCGATGTAAAAACTTGCAAATATCATTAACTTAATGAATCTGATCAATATTTAATGTATAGAAAGCATTACGTTTAAGTGAATTTAATATAATTTGAAAGTGTAAAAGGTGTTTTACTTAATGGTCTTGTCAGTTGAGAAATATCATTAATTAAATATACATTAAAATACTAATGGGAAAATGATGCAACTAACACATTAATTTTCAAAATACTTCAAGTCAACGCCAAGAATTATTTAAACGTCAAATGTAGTGTATAAAAGTTTCGATTTTATTATGTGTTTTAATCATTTCATTAGAAATTTTTTAATCATATATCATTAGCACTAAGTTTGAGGCTGTCTCAGCTGAAATTATTAAGAAGAATCAAATTTTGCAGTAAGAAAAATATTGGTTTGGCAAGAGATTAGTAGGTTGTTGACACAAGTGAAAAGGAAGAGAAAATATTCTTGTAATTAGTTTAGTGTGATCGAGAGTGGCAAATTAATCAAAGGAATTAAGGAGTGTGTTGGCAGTGCAGGTTTATTAATTTGCCTCGTTCACGAGCAACATGTAAAAATATAAAAATTTTAAATTAAACAAAAAAAAATTAAATATGTGAGAAAAAAGAAAAAAAAAATTAAGGACATGTTTCAGTGCTGTAAATTACCAGCCAGTTCATTAATGAGTGTGTGAGTGAGTGAGTGAGTGAG
>JAQFZN010000031.1:0-83808 GCA_034687075.1 Geophilus carpophagus | reverse complement strand
TTTTATATAAAAATGTATTTTTTTTAGTCTAAATAACATTGAAAAATCCGTCATTTTTGACGGGTTATTGCTAGTGTGTACATAAATCGATACATGCAACATTCCCATCATGATTAACATACAATACGAGTACCTTAAAGCTTGATCGCATTAATGAAATAGTATGAAAAGATAAAATCAGAATTGAAAAAAGCGTAAACGAATGATAATTTGTGCCGCGTACATAAAACGGTGTTGCCATGTGGCTACCGTATCCTTGTGGGAAAAAGAGACGAGTTACGAGTAGATCGTGTTTCATGAGAACAACTCGCCATCTCCCTTGCTCCTATTGACAGCTCACCCATCAGAAAGAGAGTGGCCGAACAAAACCGAGCCAGCAACATCCTTTTCAATGGATTCTGTTCAAGTGGCAGGCGGGTTATCTGGTGCGAGTCAGGGGAGGCACAAAGTCCTCCCGGCATACAACTTCGAGTGAGCAGCTGCCTTTCAATCAACCACCAACTTGATGAAAACATCAATGGATTGGTCAAAACCATTTTTCGCCGTTGCCCCCTTCCCTGTCTTCTGTCTCTCGCGCGACCCTCTTTTTGCTTATTTTTCGCGACGACATTTTTGCTTGTGTGAACAATTTGTACTCGAATAATGCAAAACCAGTCAGCAGAGACGACAAAAAATGCTGACATTGCTGCAAAAGTGACCGGAACAGGGTTCAAGACGCCTGGCGGAAGTGGCAGTTGCCGGCCAGCTTCGGGTGAACAAGTTCATTGAGGCAGAAGGCGAGAGAGAGAAAGAGATGAGACGCAAGCGAGTGCGTTATTCAATAGAGGGAAGAGGAATTTGAGGGGATGCATCAACTTCCTCTGACCAAACACTATCTTTTCTCGGTCCGTCAGCAAATTTGTCGCTCTGGCTACGTCCAAAAAGCCTTTTAGCAATTTATTTCCGAGCTAATGCATCTTTAAACTGCAACTCGATAAAAAAAATCGCATTCTGGTGCCAAAAAAATAAAGTTGACATAGTGAGCTTTTTTTTTTTCTTGTAAATTCCATAAATATAAATTAGTTTCATATTATTTTCCGAGAAAAATAAATGTCATTACTTTAATTTAATATCTAATTTAAATTAGAATAATATCGATTAAAATAACAAACCAATAAGAAAATAAAAACTAAAGCAGTGATTTATTTATTTGTCTAAGTGTAAATCAAACAATGCTGTGTTTATATTTATCTAGGTATTATTTTCAATCGAAATACAACACTCGAATTACGCCACAAAAGGTGTGGATACGCAACGAATGTCCTCTTAAGCCAATTGGTCGTGAATAGATGTGAGTTTAGAGGGCGAGTAGGAGTATAGCAAGCAGAAAGTGTAGTATTTGTTTGCTTAGTACTGTTGATTCTCTCACCTCCATTGCGTTCTACCGGAAGTAACCCATCAGTTGGACAAGAGAGAGAAGCTCTCCTGTTACGCAACTGGCGTTGCCTCATTTGTCCAAGCACGTGTGCTGTTTGTGCAGCTGCTTTTTCTTTGCCCCAATTTGAATGCTGTGACACACATTCTAAGAAATTAAGTCATCTTCTACCTATACCCTACAACACCTAACAATAAAACTAAGAGACAATACAAACATTTAACTCGTAACAACACAATTTAATCGTGTAAACACTGTTGATTATTACAGTAGGCAATAAAGTTATATAGAAATTGGAATCAAAACAAAAAAATCACTTTCGCGAATATCCTGATTCGTTAAACAAATTTCAATGTTCAGGAACAACAATTTCCTACGCATTTTTGCTTATTTTCATCGCCAAACCTAAACTTAAACCTAACTTTTTCTACTTATAACTTACCAAAAACAACTAAAATTCATTAAAACAACCATAAAATCCTTGAAAATCTCATTCGAAACTACAACAAAAACACGTGTAATTTAACACAAAACATCAAAAATTATTACTTTGATTCTTATTTACAATTCAGCGTCTTATTTCACATTTTTTTCTATTTATTAGTTTTAGTCACCAATCAATAAGGCAACTGTTGTTGACTTGACTGAAACAGGAATAAGAAGAGAATAGGCAAAGAAGTAGAAAAAGAAAAAGGGGCGAGAAGGTGAGTGCGGCATTCCATCCCTCGGTTTGCATCTTTGAGTGAGTTCCTTTTGGCTGGGAAGGGCAGTAAAATCTTTTGTGTTCAAACGTGGTGGGGGCAGTGCTCTTTACAATTCAATAGACCTCCATTCAGTCGTTTGGGGCGGGCGACAATCGCAGCTCAAATTGGCATTTAGTCGCTGCACTAAACGGCCCACTGGCGTCTGAGCAGGGAGGCGGGGCACTCACCACTACCCCTAGCCATATGAACTGACGGCAACAGGTCAATGGGTCTATTCTTAACAAACCTCATTAAAACAAAATTCCTCATTTCAACAAAAACAACTCAAATATTCACGTGTAAACAAAACTTTTTTTATTTATAATTCAATGGCGGTTAAATTTTTGAATTTTTACAGACTCCAAGTGGTGGCAATGCAGTCAACGAGATTTGGTGTATCGAGGTGATGGTAGTCTATTGAGATATATCTCATCCCCCCCTGCATGAAGCGAGTGGTGGGGTGGGGGTTCTTTGAAAAGAACAGGAGTGCCGACAGCACCACCTCGTGTCTGGTGACAAATTGCTGCTCACTGGCGTGTCATTGCAGCTCCGTGGAAACTGTCACTTTAAATACATCATTAGAAACTCTTTTAACTTTGCAGGTAATCCTATGCTGACACGCCTGTTATTATCTCTATACATGTTTACAAGTTCAGAGATATTTGAAAATATATAAATGACTTATTATCATTAGTAATTAAGTTTTTATTTTATAATTACACCATTTTCTAAACATCAAAATGGAAATTTGTTTGTTGACATTTTTTATAATTTCAATTTTCGTTTAAAATACAACATTAAATCATAACTATTAAAAAATAAAATATTAAAAGCATCTTTCATTGCTTTATAATGAGTAGGTTTGTTTTTTAATAGATAAGTACAATATAAAAAATATTAGTGACATCACTTAAGCGTCATGTGTGAAATGAACATAGAGGACGTTGGTCACCTCAAGTAGATTAAAAGATGGATTATCCCTCTTAAACTTGCCTGCTAGACCAATTGGATGCAAATTAGAGGTTCAAGTATTGTGGGAAAAAAGAACATCGAATTATAAGTCGATAGAAATAAAGTTTTGTGGGTGCTAGAATAACCAAATCAAACAGCTGCCCTCCGAGACTGAGCCGTCTGAGCCTCTCAACTGTACGCGTGGCGCACGCGCAATTGCATCGACGTTACTCGACGTTTAATTGCGAGATGAAATAGAGATTAGGATCCCATTACTTTCACCCTCGTTTCATCTATTGAGTCACGTTATCATCATCACCTTTTAAAAAGCGTTTGATCTAAATCACCAAACAACTGCGCCATTTTAAAATTTTTCTTTTAATTTTCAAACAAAAAAATTGTACAAAATAATTATCCAAATGATTAAAAATAGAAAATATAAGCAGAATTAAAAACTCGAATTTTATATTATTACATTATTTAAAATTTAATTAACATTACATTCTTTATTACTTAAAACTGAGAATTATCAACAAATCTATTGAAATTTTCGTTACGATTTATTTGACGAGGTGCAACTTGACTTCCTTGACTTTGCCCGCCAAATCCGCCGCCAAATTCCTGTCTGTGACTTCCAGAAAATCCGCCATCATAATCATTTCCATCACCACGTCCACCACCGTAACCGAAATTAGGTTGGAAACCTTGTTGTTGTTGATGGTTATGTTGATTTGCAGAACCAAAATGAGGATGATGTTGCTCTTGGAAATTTTGAGGTGCAAAATTAAAATGGCCGCCACCTCCGCCGCCATGGTGATGCCCACCACCGCCGCCACCATGATGATGCCCACCATCGCCGCCACCATGATTATGACCACCATCTCCGCCACCATGATTATGACCACCATCGCCACCGTTACCACTTCCATGACCACGGAAATTATCCTCATGTGACGAACCATCATCATAATCATAATCTTGTTGTTTTCCGCCATGTCCATGGCCTTTACCGCCGCCATCATGTGCAGTTGCAGCGGCAGCAGGCGGTGGTTTCGGTATCGTAGGTCCTGATGCTTGAAATCCATTTTTATCGGCAACATAATTTATTTTCACTTCTTTTCCGTCAGGTCCCATGTAACTGTAACTTCCACGAACAGTGCCATCAGCATCAGTTGTTTCAGTTCGTTGTTGACCATCAGCAGTTTGATAACCAAAGTTTCTTGACCCATCATGCCCCAAAGAGTTAAAGAAATTAGCAGGAATTATATCTGGTTTCTTTTTCTGTTGTTGTTGAAATCCTTGATTTGGATGAGGTTGTTGGTGGTAACCCCTAAATTGATTTCCAGCACCTTCATATTCTTGACTTCTGTCTCCTCTAAACTGACTGTGCACTAACACAATGTTCAGAACTGCAACCAATAACAACTTTAAAAAAAAAAAATTAATAAATTGTAAAAGAATTGAAGAATTTTAAAGAATAAATTTTTTTTAGAGTTAATTTTGGCTTCATTTACATGTGTTCACTGATGATGATCTTAGGGAAAAGATCGAAAAGGCCTTAAACCTTAAAGTTATAGGAGTGAACGCACATGTAAATGAAGCCAAAATTAATTCAAAAATAACATTAACACATGTATAAATTTAAATAATTTAAAAAATAAAATATTTTTTCTTTTATGTACTTACCAATTTGAAAATCATTCCATTCAACATGTTTGACGTTAAAATGGCAAATGATTTCATGTGTTGCAATTTAAAGGCTTTCATTTAAACCATGACCTCATTTTCAGGTTTGAGTGAAATTTATTTGGAGACAGATACGACAAGGTTTCAAGGTTGGCCTTCCAATTTCAAACAGCCTAAATCTCTTATAGAATCGGAATTTTTGGAAATGTTGTATTTATGCAACTTTGTGTACAATATGTGTTATTGGTATTAAGATACTGGTGCAGATTTAAAGTTAAAGAATTTGAAAAAAAAATGAAAAATGTGGATGATTTTTTCTTATTATTTGTTTTTTTTTAGTTAGGCCTAGTTTGATTGTTTCTGCAAGAGTTGGTATTTAATTACAGTAATAGAAACCAGTTTTGTAGTGGGAATCAGGAAGAGGAAGTGAGATGATTTAGACTGGAAAAATTGTGGGTTTTTAGTTTTCTTCAGGGATAATTGTATTGTTATCAAATGATGTGTAGCTGTATGATTGGAACATGTTTTTGCCAGGTACCATATATTAAATATTAATTACAATTTAATTTAAAGACTTTTATTATGTTTTTTGTAACGTTATTTCATTCATTTATGTCAATTTTTATATTTATTTATTTATTTACAGAATTCAAAGTAAAAAATTTCAATTTTATGACTAATTTATTGCGTTTTATTGATTTTTATTGTTTTTGTAGCAATTTTTTATTATTTTAATCTATTCAGGGCAGAAAGTTTAAATTTCAGGCAGTAAATGATGCGGCAAAATTGTTTTTGAAACTTGCCAACAGGTAACACCAGTTACCAACGGCGCACTAGATAATTATTACTTACGTCATACGGGTTACCAAATCAAAAACGAGACCAATCGAATATTACGTTATTACTAATTTTAATTCTGTATAAATACATATGATTTACTATTATTAACCTTGAAAACGTTTTTCTATCATTAGAAATTAAATCTTCAAACATAATTCATCGATATATTTTAGTCTCGCAATAACCGCTAAAAAAATACTCACCAGGTGTCAGGCCATTTCAGCAATTCGTGGAATCATTGTGTAGTTGTTACGTATCTTCTTTTCCTTCCTTTTTCATCCGGCGCCATTTGTGTTTAGCCCGGCTTGTGTGCCTTGTTTCGTATCGGCGCACATTAATTGGTTATTTCAATTGGAGAAGTTGATTTGTGTGTGAAAAACATTTCAAAACATTACAATCACAGGTAATTAATACAAATAATAACGTAAAATTGAATTTATTTAATGAATATGCGACAAGTGGCATTTGTCACGTGTAGCATGTATTAAGTTCTTATCACTTTTCTTAAAAAATACACGTGTTAACCAGTATACTTTGATTCTAATCACCTAATAAGTGATAAAAACCGCAAATCTAATAGAGAAAATAAAGATTCTGACACAAAGAAAGTCTCTTTTTCAATCTCTTTGATATAACCGGTTACGACACAACACAATAACGATTATTTTTTTAAAAAATTTTTCGCAATTATTTCAGAAAACAGTCATGTCTTTTCACGGAAACAACAGACGTAACTTTAATAACGGTAAATTCGATCACCAATCCACCGACCAGCCACGTAAAAATGGACATTACAACAACAGCAACAACCATGACGGCCATTTTAAACGATTCCATGGCAGCAACAACAACAGCGAATATCGCGGAGGTGGTAACCGATTTCAAAACGGAAACGATTCCCGTCGAAATGGAGCCCTAGGAGGACAACTAGTAAAGCCGGATTGGGAAAATGAAAAATTACAGCCATTCGAAAAAAATTTCTACGAAGAGCACCCGGATGTGACCAATCGTTCGCCACGAGAAGTCGAATCGTTCCGAGCAACCCGAGAAATCACAGTGAAAGGCGATGAAATGCTTCATCCGATCACCAAATTTTCCGAAGCTTATTTCCCAGATTACGTAATGGATTCGATAAGAGAACAAAAATTCAACGAGCCGTCCTCAATTCAAAGCCAAGGCTGGCCGATCGCTCTCAGCGGTCGAGACCTGGTTGGAATCGCACAAACAGGGTCCGGGAAAACTCTGGCTTACATCTTGCCTGCTATTGTGCACATCAATCACCAACCTTACTTGAAACGTGGAGACGGACCAATCTGCCTCGTTCTGGCGCCAACACGAGAACTGGCTCAGCAAATCCAGAAAGTTGCGATCGATTTCGGCAAAAGTTCTCGAATTCGTACAACTTGTGTGTTCGGCGGATCCGGAAAACGACCACAAATCAACGATTTGAGACGAGGCAGTGAAATTTGTATCGCAACTCCAGGCAGATTAATCGATTTCCTCGAAGCTGGCCATACTAATTTGAAACGATGCACTTATTTGGTTTTCGACGAAGCTGACCGAATGCTCGATATGGGATTTGAACCACAAATTCGAAAAATCGTCGAACAAGTAAGACCAGATCGCCAAACTTTGATGTGGAGCGCCACATGGCCGAGGGAAGTCAAAGCGCTAGCCGAAGATTTTCTTACTGAATACATCCAAGTGAATATCGGTTCTTTGGAATTGAGCGCTAATCACAAGATTCATCAAATCGTTGATGTTTGCGAAGAGAATGAGAAAGACAACAAATTGTTGACCTTGTTGGAAGAAATTATGGAAGAAAAAGAGAATAAAACGATTATTTTCGTGTCGACTAAACGACGTGTCGACGAAATAACACGAGCGATGAAAACTGAAGGATATCCGGTCACTTGTATCCATGGAGACAAATCTCAAAATGAAAGAGATTGGGCGCTCAATCAGTTCCGAAGTGGCAAGTCGCCCATTTTGGTTGCTACCGATGTTGCAGCGCGAGGTTTGGATGTTCACGATATTAAATACGTGATTAATTTCGATTATCCGAACTGTTCGGAGGATTATGTTCATCGTATAGGACGAACGGGACGATCGAACAAAACCGGAACTGCGTATACGTTTTTTACATCTTCGAATAGTAAACAAGCGAAAGATCTGGTGTCAGTTTTACGAGAAGCGAAGCAAGAAGTGAATCCTCAGTTGTCACAATTGGCTCAGAAAGCACATTGGGAAAAAGGCCCCAGCCGATGGGGTAACAGGGGTACAGGTTACTTCAATAAACGAAGCAATTATGGAAATAATAGAAATAATAGTTGGTGGTAGATGTTGAAAAATGACAAATAAAAATAGATTGGATTTAAATTGATATTTGTGCAATTTTTGAGATTTGAAGACTTTTTTTTTTTCAATTTCAAGAATTGTTTTTGACTTTTTTTTGTTTTCGCTAATTTTTTTTCTGTCAAGTTTGTGTAGTATACGTGATTTCAGTTGTCATAAATACAGGCATTCCTTTTCATTTTATTTATAAAAAAAGAAGGTGATTGAAATGTAAGATAATTACGATACTACATTCTTAATACTTACTGTAGTTAATATATTTTTTCGGTCAAATTTACCATCGTTCATTTTAAGTTGTCATGTTTTGTCAAATAAATCGACATGAATACAAGATTTTTGTTGTTTCTTTTTTTTCGTTCTAAGAGTTTTATTTCATCACGTTAACGGATATTATATAAAGCAGCATTAAATTTCGTTTTTTATGATATTTTTAATGAGAAAAAGGTTGGTCGAAAGATGATTCATAAACGGCGCTAAGATTTTAAATCGGTTTAGTTCTATATTCTCTCACTGAAATTTCGCCGGCGCTGTAACTGCGCATTTATTTTCTACCTGGTAGTAAAAAATTAATGTAGCACGCTAGTTACATTATTTGCTAAGTTAAAAGATCTAGAAATTAACGTGTGTGCAGAAACATTTTAAACAATTCAGTAGGTATTATACTTGAATATTTTTAAGCATCAAATTTAGATCACTAAAAATGATCTCTCCACGTGTTTCAGCTCGGCATTGATCTGATGCAATTTCTTGGTAACAACATGGCCGTGTTTCATTCTTTGAACCGGGCTTTTAGTTTTAACTTTGCTAAGAATTTCAAGTAAGTATTAATTTATTAGTAACTAAGCCATTCCATCTATTTTTAATTACGTTTAAATTAATTTTTCTTAAGATATGCAAGACCAGCAATAAATTATTTAAATTTCACCAAAAATTATAACAGTCAGTTCAATGAGGATTCTGAAGATGACAGCGGATTTCATCGCAAGCGATTTTCTCCAGGAAATCGCACCAACAGCCCCAGTAGAAATTTTGACAGATACAGAGATGGATCAAATCGGCACTTTGACAGTAACCAAAGTGGATATAATCGACATTTCGATAGAAACGAAGGTGGATTCAACCGTTCATTTAACCGCTATCAAAACGACAGAAACAACGGATTTTCATTTCAAAATCAAGCAGAAAAACCGGACTGGAATAACGAAGTTCTTAAACCATTTGAAAAAAACTTTTACATTGAACATGAAAACGTAGCCAACCGATCCCCACAAGAAGTCGAAGCATTTCGAAAAGCACACGAAATAACTGTAACAGGCACAAACGTACCAAACCCAATTACAGATTTCAATGAAGTTCATTTCCCAGAATTCGTAGCGAAAAAAATCAAATCATTCGACAAACCGACAACAATTCAAACTCAAGGTTGGCCAACGGCATTAAGTGGCCGAGATATGGTAGGAATAGCTCGAACCGGCTCTGGCAAAACCCTAGCATACATTTTACCCGCCATTTTGCATATCCATAACCAACCACCAATGCTACCAGGCGATGGACCAATTTGCTTAGTATTAGCACCAACAAGAGAATTAGCACAACAAATTCAAACTGTAGCTCAGGAATTCTGCCGGGATCTTCAGATCCGCACTGTCTGTGCATTCGGGGGTGCTGGTAAAGGACCCCAAATAAATGCGTTACGACGTGGCAGCGAAATTTGCATCGCAACTCCAGGACGATTAAACGATTTTCTTAATTCGAATGTTGTTAATTTGAAACGAACAACTTATTTAGTTTTCGACGAAGCTGATCGCATGTTAGACATGGGATTCGAGCCGCAAATTCGTCAAATTGTTGATTTCGTACGACCAGATCGACAAACGTTGATGTGGAGCGCCACTTGGCCTAAAGAAATTCAACGATTAGCTGAAGATTTTCTCACTGATTACATTAAAATCAACGTTGGGTCTTCGGAGCTTCAAGCAAATCCAAATATTCATCAAGTAGTTGAAATTTGCGAGGATTTTGATAAAGATGAAAAATTGAGAAATTTGTTGAAAACTGTAATGGCGGATGAGAAGAATAAAACGTTAGTTTTCGCATCGACTAAACGAACTGTTGATAAATTGACGTGGATGATTTCGAAAATGGGATTCAAAGCTGATTCTATTCACGGAGATAAATCACAAAGGATCAGAGATTTTGCTTTGGATGGATTTCGACGTGGTCAAACGGACATTTTGGTTGCAACTGATGTTGCAGCGCGAGGGTTAGATGTTGATGATATACAAGTGGTGATTAATTACGATTATCCGAATTGTTCCGAGGATTATGTTCATCGTATTGGTCGAACTGCACGATCGAATAAAACCGGGACTGCTTATACCTTTTTTTCGCCGGCTGATGCGGGTCGAGCAAGGGATTTGATCTCGGTTTTAAAGAAATCGAATCAAAATGTTGATAGTGAGTTATTACAACTTGCGAATAGCAGATCATCAGGAATGAGATCAAATCGGTTCTCGAATTTTCGTGCTAGACGAAATAATTATTGGTAATGATTAGATTGTAAAGTATTTCATAAAGTTACGATGTTGTATTTTATAGTTTATTGCAAGTTCTGTAATTTATTTTCATTCCTGTAAATTGAATTGAAAGTGATTTATTGTAATGGCGGAAAATGTTCGAGTATTGTTATTTTCTTGATGTTTTCTAATAAATTAGTTCGTTTTTATAATGTGTAATGTCATTTTTCTTGATTAAGTTTTTTATTTAATCTTACTTAATATATTTTAGTTTTACATTTCGAATTTGTCACTAGATGGCGCGATGTCATCAGTAAATAGGAAATGGTGAAATTGTGAATGGTTTAAGAAGATCAGGATTTTGACACCGTTTGAGCAATTGTTGTGGCTTAGCTAAATTTTATTACTTTCTTGAGTTTACATTGAAAACGCCTTTTGAACGGGTTGTATGAATTCAAATCATTTTGCATTCAATTTTTATTTTTTTTAGCAAAAGCATCGTTTTATGTAATGATGATTTCACAGGTAACCTTGGACTGTAACGGCCTTGCAAGCGTCAATGCCATTCAGTTAATCTATAGTACAGTATCGTAATGATTTACAATTATTTAGTTTTACATTTATTGTTTCTTCTTTTCTAGGTAGGATGTAAACCTTTTCAAGATATGTCATTTATGATCACTTATTGGGATTTCAGTACGAATTAATTTAATAATTTGTATTTTTAATCGAATTTCTTAACGGAAATAAAACATTTCAAAATGACATGAAACAATTTTTATTTCGAATTAACATGTTCCAAAGAAAATAAAACAATTTTGGATGAGGCAAATTTTACAATTTTGATTTTCTAACTAAAATTCAATATAAAATCGGAAAGTTTAGAAAATTTTGTAATCTATTTCCAGATATTTGTACCTGATCATGATAATTTATTATGTGTTAATGGTTAAGTATTGAATGACTGACAAGATCTATTCGTTAGTCTAACTAAATATATCCAACTTAATATTCAATTATTCTGACAATTGAATACTCATACAATTTTTTAAATCTTTCAGTTATATTCAGGTTGATGTGAAGTGAATTTTAGAAAAATTGAAAAAAGTTTTTTTTAAACTGTAACAGTTTAAAAAAAACTTTTTCAATTCACAAAAGAAAGAAACTCAATTTTATTTTTTTTAATAAAATTTTTTTAATAAAATAATTTTTTTTTATTAATTTTTCAACAAGCTTTTATTGCGTTTATTTTCTGCAGTCTCATTAAACACAACTCATCAATTTTCATGTTGTTATTCGATAAGAATAGTTCAAATGTATGATGCAATAGTGAGATATAATTTCTAAGCTATTTGAAAATGACTAAAGTAATTACAACTGAATAGTTAACAATATCTATATTTATTTTCACATCTCTACTTCTTGAAAATACCTGCTGGATCAGACGTCAGAACTAACGTCAGTTAAAATTGTCAATACGGAATTGCCTCGTGGTATCTTATCAATACTTAGTACCATTGCGCATGTGCGTAAGACAATCTCCATACGAACTTCATAATTTTATCATTTATTATCATTAATACAATACAAAAGACAAACTTAATCAATTACATAACTCAATGGATCAAAAAAGTGATGCGAGCACATGAACCTATTAAAAGATAAGCGATACGATTTGAAAAGTACGAGTATTAAAATAGTCCATTTGCAACAACTTCCGGCAAAGCACACAATTGCTAGTATAAAAACCGGTTGCGACTGATCCTCTTCCTTTCAGCGTGAGCTGCTTTTGCGTTAACTTGCTGAAAATGAACTCGATCCACATCAACAACCATTATGCCCATAATGGCAACGATGTTTATGCCGTTTCAGAGACTGTTTACGATGACTCGTCGTCATTTTTATTCACATCGGAATCAGTTGGTGAAGGACATCCAGGTATGTAAACTTAAAAAATGTGATTTTAAAAAGCACGTGTGCTCATAAAAACATGAATGGCCACGAGTGTTGTGTGATTTAATCTGCTAAGTTGTAGTATTTTTTAAAAATATATAAAGTATAAAATTATGTAAAAACAAGATGTAACATTTTTTTTAATAAAAAATGTTAGGTTATGTCATATAAAAGGTAAATGAATTTTAACTCGTTTTGACAAGCAGGAAAAATCACATTAAATATTAAAAAAATAAAAAATAAAAATAAATACAAAGTTTTTAAAGTTTTTTTTTCTTTTTTTGAGTAGGAAATTAATTAATTTTAGTTCAATTTTTTTAATACAACGTTTCTAAGTTTAAAAATAATTTTAAAATAAAAAATTTAAATTAATTCATTACTTTGGTAATAAAAAGATACTTTTATCTGATAAGAAACCAAAAAACTTTGCTCAAGTGGAGCATCTAATCAAAGTGATAAGATTTTCTAATATTTAGTGATTACTAAAAATCTGATGATCCGACAGATTTTTTTTAAAAATTTTTATGAGCTAATTAAAAATAAAATGTTAAGTCACTACACAGCAATTTTATAATTAAATAATTAAAATTTAACCTTAAAAAATTAAAATAATTGATATATAACATATAATAATTTTTTATATTATATTTTCAGATAAAATTTGCGACCAGATAAGTGATGCCATTCTTGATGCACATTTGAAACAAGATCCAAATGCTAAGGTGGCTTGTGGTGGGTATTTTTATTTAACTAGTGTTACACGGAATTTTATTTAAACTATTACATTTCCTGAATTAAATTAATAATTATTGCATTAATTTTTCTTTTTTTATTTAAAAGAAATTTTATGAATGAAAATTTTCGTAGAATTTCTCACAGTAATTTTGTAAAAAAGTATCAATTGTGATGTCATATGGTTCTCTTTTCCGATTGGTTAAAAGAATTGATTTTTTTTTAAAAGGCAGAAAGTTGAAAATGTTAACGTTTCTTCTCGTTCCTTATAGTTCAAAGTTTATTTATTCTCAAATTTGAACTTTAAATAAAATTTGACTGATTTTTAGTCATTAAAACTAAATTCATCTTAATTAACGTTATATTTTTCTTTATTACAAGTTAAATGTGAGAAAATGGATTTTTGTGATCAAAAAATTAATTTTATCACTTAAGTTGAATATTTAATACAGATAATTATCATCAGATTTCTAATTAATTGAAGATAAATTTGTATAATTAATCGCTGGAAATTCAATACATCGGTTTTAATATGATAAATAAATTTGAAAAATGATTTGTAAAAATGTTTTAAATGTCAACAGTGAAAAAATTATGATTTATAAGATACGGAAATTAATTTTCTTTAATTTTTAATCTTAACTAAAACTGAAATTTGAGCTATAATTTTTTTTATTTTTAGAAACTGTAACCAAGACTGGAATGATACTGATATTTGGAGAAATCACATCGAAAGGTACAGTTGATTATCAAAATGTCATCAGGAGCACCATTAAAAAAATTGGCTACGACGATTCAAATAAAGGTATACAATTTCAATAAAAAATAATAATAAACAGTAATTAAATTTTAATTTAATTATTTCAGGTTTTGATTATAAAACTTGCAACGTTCTTATTGCTGTTGAAGAACAATCAACTGAAATTGCTTCAGGAGTCCACGAAAATAAGGACGAAGACGAAGTAGGAGCTGGCGATCAGGTTGGTATTTAAAATTCATCAGTGGTGTAACTAGAAATTTTGGTTTATAGAGCACAATTTTTTTTTCTGTGCCCCACAAATATCTCGGCTGGCTCTGGGCCTTTAAGCATTGCTCAACTATACTTAAAAGTAGTTGCATCACTGAAATTAATTAAATATTTTTCTTATCTGAAATACTTAAGAACAGTGACTTGCAATAATCAATTTCCAATTGATTTCATAACCACAAAATAAATTGTTATTTATTTATTAGCACTTGGTAATCGGATAATGGCATAGGTATCTTAAATTGTGGCACCAACTGTCATATTAGCACGATAATATGACCAAAATCGGATTTTACCAGTTCTTACTGTCTGATAACTGATAAATGATTCTTTGTCAACATCTGTTTATAATTTTTTCTAGAAAAAATTAATTAATTTAATTAAAAAATTAAAATTTAGCAATTATTACTTGATAAATCTTTTTTCTTTATTTTATAATGCTTTAAATTTTATTTATTTACAGGGTTTAATGTTTGGTTACGCGACTGATGAAACTGAAGAATGTATGCCACTAACTGTTGTACTAGCACACAAACTAAATCAGAAAATCGCCGAATTACGTAGAAGTGGAGTGTTTTGGTGGGCTCGTCCTGATTCGAAAACTCAAGTCACTGCTGAATACCGATTCGAACATGGCGCTTGCATTCCCATTCGCATTCACACAGTCGTAGTGTCTCTCCAGCATAGTGAGCAAATCGGGTTGGAGGATTTAAAGAATGAAGTTTTAGAAAAAGTGATCAAAGTGGTCATTCCTGAAAAATATCTCGACAAGGATTCAGCCTACCACATTAATCCTTGTGGTTTGTTCCTTATTGGGGGACCTCAGGTAAATTAATCAATTTTTTTATTTATTTGATTTTTTATTTCAAATTTTTAAATTAAATTTTGAATTAATTAAATTTAGGGTGACGCTGGACTCACTGGAAGAAAGATCATCGTCGATACATACGGAGGTTGGGGCGCTCATGGCGGTGGCGCTTTCTCTGGAAAAGATTATACAAAAGTTGATCGGTCAGCAGCTTACGCAGCTCGTTGGGTGGCTAAGTCCCTGGTTGCAAATAAATTGTGTCGCCGTTGCTTGGTGCAGGTAAAAATGAATGAATGTTTTAAAAATAAAATATTTTTATTTAATCAAATGAATTTGTAAATTTATTTTAGATTTCTTACGCTATTGGAGTTGCTGAACCGTTATCTGTGACTGTGTTTTCGTATGGAACGTCCAATTTAACCCAGAGCGAATTATTGGATATTGTCAAGAAGAATTTTAATTTAAAACCTGGTGGCATTGTAAAGTAAGTTGAAAATAGAATGAAAATATTTGCATGTTTTTAATATGCGATTTTTTTTTTAAATTTTGTTTAAAAACGTTATTTTTTTTATTTTTTAGGGAACTTAATTTGAAGAACCCTATTTATGAAGAAACTAGTTGCTACGGGCATTTTGGTAGACCTGGATTTCCCTGGGAAGTACCTAAGAAATTGAAGTAAGAATTATATTAATTTTTATTTCATTTATTGATAAATTAATTTAATTTTTACATTTGAAGGCATATCCCTGAAGATAAACATTATAATGCATCTCTCCCATTGGATCAATAATTTCACTTCTTATAGGAAATAAAAACCACAGTTTCTTCATTTGATAATTTTCTTTTGTGTTTTAAAATATATTAGAAAAAAGGACTTAAAAATGGGAACAAAAACTGAAGTACGAGATAATTATGCTACAAAAAGTTGTGAGAATTCACCAAGTGTTGTGTATTTAATGAACTTAATAGAAGATTCATAGTGTACATTTTGTTTACATATTATTCAATGTTTGTAATTGGGTTTGTTAATTTGTGTTTGTAAAGAAAAAAAATGAAATTGGGTTGAATATTGATAGCTCTAGTCAGATTTTAAAATTTGATAATAATTGAAAAAACCATGAACCTTTTTTCAAGGGATTGGGTCTACGTTTGATGATGAATGGGGACATTTTTCATTTTACACTTGAGTTAATTTAACTAACCTTAATTAAACAGTGGCTTTTAACTACTCGGCCCTTTATCAATTGTATAGTAGAATAGTATTCACATGTGATTTCCTTTTTTTAGAATTTCATTTTCCGTAGGGCTTACTTAATATTTGACGGGTTTATTTTTTAATCTTGTTCATTCCTTGGTGCTTTGGTGCACTATATGTATTCATATATAATAAAATCCATACAATTTTTTAACACTTAACAATTTGTTGATTATATTTAAATAAATATTAACAAAAAAAAATATTTTTTTTAATGTTTGCTCATTATTTAGTGAATATCTTAAACTTTTTATTAACGAGAGGTGATAAAGATGATAGTGGAATATCGAATTGAAATGATAAATTTTAGTTACCAAAAGTTCAATGATTTTTTCGTTATCTAGAAATTCCAACTTTAGAAACTTAGAAATTAAATGATTACTCATGGTCTATCTTTCTCATATTTCAGAACTATCTATTTCACATTACAAAAAGTCAAAATAATTTCGGAATTTGTTACAATGTAATTTATTGTATGAAAATTTGTGCAGAAATTTGTGACCGTATAAATGATAACGCTTTTATGAGTATTGGTAAAATTTTTCATACTAGATGGCAGTAAAGTCTTTGAATCTTGTTTCAGAATTGATGCGTCATTTGCAGTGTATACGTTTAATGCATTTGTAAATTTTGTGAGGTAAGCTAGATGTGTTTGATTTGTCTGTTGTTAGGGGAAACACTTCAAACAACATGTCGACGATGGACGAAGGTTGTGAAGACACTGAACTTCGCGATTTACTCGCGCAAACTCTTGAAAACAACGGTGTTTTGAATAAGATAAGAGTAAGCATTTATCAAAAACTAATTAATTAAGAAAATATGTTTGTTTATTAATTTTTTCAGGCACAGTTAAGGGCTAGTGTATTTTTGGCACTAGAAGAACAACCTACAAATGAGGTAAATTATTCATTTTTTATTTATAAATAGCAAATAACAAAAATCAATCTTGTATTCAATATAATTTTTTTAGAACAAAGCTTTATTAATTAATAAAGAATTAAAGGATTTTGTCAAAACTGAAGAAGGTAATTTTTTAAAGTTTATTTTCTGTTCTGTGTTAATTGATTTTTTTTATTTTAAATATTTTTATTCATTTTTTAAGGGCGAATAGCGACATGTTTAATCCGTGAATTTTTGGAACATTTTAATTTGGAATTTACTCAATCTGTTTTTTCACCTGAAACTGGAGAAGTGAATTGTTTTTCTTTTTCTTCGATAGTTCTACATTTTAATTTATATTACTTTCACTATTTAGTCGGTTCAATATTCATACAACGGCAGAGACAGACTGTTAGATGAATTAGGAGTAGACAAAACATTGTTAAAGAATGGACCACTTATTCTTGAAGTTATTCATCGGTCCCAATTGAATGCTGCACCAACAAAATTATCTCCAAGAAACATTTTAATATCCAAAGAAATGTTTAACGCTCGTGATGACGTAAATAAATCGCAACAAAAATTTAAAATCAATCAAATTTCTTTGAAATTTTAAAAAAATCTTACATTTCTTTCAGGATAACAACGGAAAAATAGATAAAGAATCGACTTGTGAATTATTTATGGATATATTTCCAAATTTTCGACGGTAATTTAAAATAGATTAGTAAACAAAACAATAATTAGTAAAAATATTCATTTTATTTTTCTAGAAGTTTGGTCGATCGATTCATAACTGACGAGTACCAAACAATGGGGAAAAATTTCAATGCCGAATTGAATTTTGAAGAATTTTCTTCCTTACACAAAAAATTGTTTTCAATTTGCCAAAGCGTTACTTTTCACGACACAGCTTTTTTTGTTCCTGCTTCTACTAAACTTCAAAAAACAAGAATGTCAAAGATTGAAACGATCGACATTAGTCCTAAATCGTCAGTCGATGGCAATTTATCCCAAAACACGAATCACTTGATAATGACTGATAATGCTGACCCTGATGATTCGTTTTACGACGACTTACCAATTCAGTCACCTAAGTCACCTAAATCGTCTAATAAAACAAAAGGTGACACGACTGCTAATTCAAAGCGCTGTTCTGCCGGTTCGGAAGGTATCACGTTTAGAGATACATTACCGCCATTGGTTTCTACAAGAAATGACGATACTGGAGGAGATTCTCCGTTACTTGCAACATTAGGTAAATTTTATTTGATTATTTTTATGAATTTTTTATTTAATTTTTAAAAATTCATGATTTTTAATTTTACAGAACGTGATATCAATTCGAAACTTGCTGATTTAAGTAGTATGGATACGAATTTATATTAACTACGATGTGTTTAATGCTCATTATTTGTATTTAGATGAAGATTATGATGAAGATTTTCAATCATCCGAACAAAAAACTGGATCTGAGGGTAGTATTGGAGAGGAAATCGAAGAAGATACATCAGCTTTTGGAGATATTTTAGGGAGTACTGCATCTGGGATCAGTTTACCAGGGGTTTGGAATATTTTAATATTTATTTTAGCGTTATTTTTATTTGTTTTTGTTTTTCTAGAATGATAATATAACTACTGATAAAACTGTTTCGCAAGTGAGTCAGTCAGGAGCAGATTATTTGGAAAGTTTTAACCATGATTCAGGAGATCAATTAAAATTGTAAAATTTTTAATTTTTTTTCGAATGCACAGAGTATTAATTGTAATATTATAAGATTACGATTTAATAAAATATAATAGTTTTGAATACAATCAGGTTGGTTTTTCTTTAAAAAATTATTTAACTGATTGAAATTTGTGTAGAGCATTTACGAAATTGCTTATAAGGTCCTTGAGAATATAAATGGTAATGTTGATATTCTGGATTTTTCATTGCCAATATTTGTTTGATAAGTGTGTATGAATAGCTAAAGTTTTTATATTTTTGCTCTCTAAAATTTTATTATTGCGTGTTGATCGTAGATAAGTTCAAGGACATCTTTATTAACATTCGGTTCATTCCAGTTTTATTCTATTAAATCAATTTGGAAAGAACTGATAAGACGATTTCTAACAATTTTTGTTTACATTTTTTAAAGCTGTTAAATTTAGTTATTAATTTTTTATATCTTGTTTCTAGGGGTAATGATCTGTTATCCAATGAAAATGCTTAAGTCACTGTTTTTCAGCTAAGGTTTGAAATTTTATTACAGGATGTAAAATTTGACATTGTAGAATTGAAAAATAAATAAATGCTATTTTTTCAAAGTTCTGTAATTAAACATTTATACACAAAATAAATACTAAAAAAATTAAATTTGCAATTGATGTCATAAAACCTTAATCTCGTCCTCACTGCACTAAACCGGAAATTGTAAAACTGCGCTACCTAACGCAAGGTTGAACGAACATTTTATTGAAGTTGAGAATTCCTCCATGCTTTGTTTTGGTGCGATTCTGCACCTTTTTTCCCGTAATCATGGTGAATGTTATGAAAGGAATTCTTGTTGAATGGTAATTTTTAAAACTTGAAAGCAATATGTACCTATTATAATCCTCTTTTAATTCAAGTGATCCATCAATGAAACAATTTCTCCTCCATTTAGACGAAACGAATGCACTAGGAAGAAAATTTGTCATTCAAGACTTGGATCCAACACACCTCTTCATATCAAGTGATATAATAGAAACTCTGCAAGCTCGTATTGACGATTTAATGGATCAGATGTCATTTCCCTTAACCGACAAATAAATAAGTAAACAAACAAAATGTCAGACAAACGGGAATCAACACGTATAAAAGATGTCAATCAACGACGAGTTTTGGATGATGCAGCCCGAAAAAGAAGACAGAGAAAAGCGTTAGAAGCGTTAGAACAAGACAATTTTCACGATGATCCGCACGCTAATTTAGTAATGCACAAAAAAGCGCCGAAATTCGAGGAATCTTTGGATAGAGCGAAACGGCGTAGAAGAAGCGAACACATAAAACAACGTGTTAAAAAAACATTCGCATCTTTACTTGAAGAAGAACAAATGAGTGGTAGAGAATCGCCGAATTATATCACCGCTAATGCACCCGCATCTCAATTTCCAGAGAGAAAATTCTGTGCTGTTTGTGGCTTTCCATCGAACTATACATGTGGCAATTGTGGTAGTAGATATTGTAGCGTTAAATGTTTGGGAATGCATCAGGATACTCGTTGTTTAAAATGGACTGCATAATGTAATTTAGTGTTATGATTTGGTGTTATTTCAGTTTGTAATTGGTTTTACTTGTAAAATAAAATCAAATGTCATTCCTTTTTTTTCTTATTTTATTAATAAGACTTTAATTACATTCTTTTTGTAATTTTATGAAAATAATTTAAAACGTATAAGAGAAATAAAGAATAGATTACAAAATATTTAGCTATCTTGTTGAATAAACGGGTTAGGAATTGATTCCATTCCATCCATTGGACAAATAAGTACAACTGCGGTTCCACGACAAACTACCAAGCCCAACTGCCTCGTATCATCGGTCAATTTGTATGGATCATCCGGGTCTGAAAAACAAAATGAATTCCCGAACTTGCTTTCATTTGACAGTAAATTTATGTGTAATAACCTCTTAAATATTCAGTTGTTGAGTCCAATACAAGATTAAGAAGAGGATCGTATCCTTTTAAAAGACCACTTACTGTGAGAGATAAAATTTCATTAAATACGCGATTTATAAAATTAGCGGGGAAATTGGAATTACCTTCACGACCACCTGAAAACTTAACTCGTATTGGTTTATCCAAGTACTTAGCTAAGTCTAAAATACTCTCCTTTTTCCTCTTATCTTTAGCGTCCTAAAAATGGTAAGTAATTTTTAATATATTTATTAATTATTAAATTAAATTGACGACTTACTCCCGACATTGCTGACATTCTTATTCGTGCACTTCGCGCTTTTCTGTAGGCGGAGCTTACATAAAAGAAAATGGCGGTGTGTGAGTATTCCAGTTTCGTGTTCTTGTTCTAGATTAACAAAACTACGTCACATTTGACAACTAACTAATTCAATGAAAATTTATTACATTATAATAATTAAAGACTGATATTTTAATTCTAATTACAATTATGTAATAATTATTAAATGAATAAAATAATTTTAAATTAGAAGTAAAATTTTTCCTATGTTTATTTCCATTCTGTAAATCCGAGATAACTAAGCTATCTGACAAAATATCTACATTCTACGTCATGCGTGTTTTAAGCACAATGATACGAAGCATTCAAACTGACTCAAATCTGCTCTCAACATTTTAGAGGAGGAAGTAATTTTTCATTAATTTTTACTGAAGGTTGGCAACGCGGCGTGAAAATGGCTTTCTTACCAAAATTACCCGTACGATCATTATCAACAAGCGCAATAATGCAAAATGCTATCAAGAATGTAGTTGTTATTGGTAGTGGATTGATGGGCAGTGGAATAGCTCAAGTGAGTATCCCAAATCAAAAATATGCGTCGTGCTTGATGTTGATTTGAGATATTTCTGGCTGATTGCCATTTTTGACACATTAATAATTTAAATATCTTTTTCTTTATAGGTTGCGGCTCAATCTGGGCACCATGTCGTAATAGTAGATGTTTCAGATGACATCTTGAAGAAAGCACAAAATGCTATTAAAACTAGTGTCCAACGAGTTGCTAAGAAGCAATTTGCTACTGATAAACAAGTTAATAAAAACATTTTATTATCAAATAAAACTGGATATAATATAATCGATTTTTGTTTATATTAATTAATTACAGAAAGCGGATAGTTTTATTGCCGATACGCTCGGTCGACTTGTTACAAACACAAGTCCCGAAAGAGCGGTCATAAATGCCGATGTAGTGATTGAAGCAATTGTAGAGAATTTGGATTTTAAGAAAAAATTGTTTCAAAGTTTAGAAAAGACAGCTCCAGCGTATGAATTTTTAGTTTAAATTTATTTTTTGTTTCAAATGTAGTAAACTAATTCTTTTTAGGAGTACTATTTTTGCAAGTAATACATCGTCTATTCCAATTTCTGACATAGCTGCTGATGTTACATCAAATCGAAAGAAAAATTTCGCTGGGCTTCATTTTTTTAATCCTGTACCAATTATGAAGTTGGTAGAGGTAAAAAAATATTATTTTGACCAAAATTAATTGTACATTTAATACAGAACTTATGAATTCGTTACAGGTTATTCGAATTCCAGATACGAGTGAAGATACTTATAATAAATTAATTGAGTTTTCTCGTGCACTCGGTAAAGAACCAGTCACTTGTAAAGACACCCCTGGGTTTATTGTAAATCGATTATTGGTTCCTTACATGGGAGAAGCAGTTCGCATGTTAGATAGAGGTAAATTGCTATTTTTACACATATTGCTCCATAATTGTGTGTGGGAAATCAATAAATTTATATTTATTTTATGTGGTTTAATTTTTTTATTGAATTAAACTAAAAAATAGTGAGAATTGTTTGTTTTATAATATTATGCAATTTGTGTTTTGTAAGGTGATGCAACGGCTAAAGACATTGACACTGCAATGAAATTAGGCGCAGGATATCCAATGGGACCATTTGAGTTAGTTGATTATGTTGGTTTAGATACAACGAAGTTTATTTTAGATGGTAAAGCGATTACATTTTACTTTGTTTTATTTTATATAATAATATTTTCTTTAATATTATTTGTTCAAGGTTGGTCTCGTCGTTATCCAGATCATCCTCTTTTTAAAACTTCTCCGTCGTTGGAGAAGTTAGTTAAAGATGGGAAACTAGGCCGAAAGTCTGGTGAAGGATTTTACAAATATGAGAAGAAATAGTCGATTTTTTTTTTAATTTTAATTTTGTATTTTTGGTTGTTTGATTTAAGTTTATGATCATATTCCATTAATTCATTGATGAGACAATCAGTGGTTTTTGTTAGGTACGAAAATTTTTTTTTTGAAAAATTTACAGAATGACATTATTTGGAGTAATGTATTTTAGTTTTCATGAACAGATTATCAATAAAGAATAAGTAATTATGAAAAATTATTTATTTTATAAATCATTTAGCGTATAAAATTTACTGGAAATAGATTGTTACCATATTGTCTGCTGTTCTTGAAAATGCCAATAGATGGCAGCAAGTATGTTCATATCTAAACCATCATAATTTATTTAAAAAAATTTAAATTCCGGGCTATCTAAAATTTATTAGTAATTTTATTATTTTTATTAAAAAAAATTGTTTTATTATTAAATTTCTAATATTTCAAATCTCAAAAAAAAACTCTGATCAGGACCTACTAGATCCAACTCGATTCAATTGGACTGACACGTCAAGTGCCATAGGAGGCCGCTGCTTATCAACAGCATGGAGTATTTCAAAAGTGGATTTAAATCAGTCTTAGGAGCTCCGCAGGGTGGAAATCAACCAACAGGAGCGGAAACAGTACGTTTGCTTTTATAAAAATAAAAATTAACATTACAAAATAATAATATGTTATTATGGAAATGCATCAATCAGTATCGTAAATATCCTATTACCACTACAGGTAGAACGCTTAGTTGAACGAGTTCTTGCTTCTACTTTGCTCGATGACCGTAGAGATGCCGTCCGAGCTCTCAAAGCGTTATCCAAGGTTACATTTTGTATTGATATCTTTTATTATTTGAATTTCTTACGACGATTTTTTCATACAGAAATACAGACTCGAAGTTGGTGCTCAAGGGATGGATGCTTTGGTTAAAGTGCTGGAAACAGATAGGTATGATCATAATAAGAGCAACTTTAAATTATTTAATGCTAATAATTTTATTATTTATATGTATATATAATAGAAATGAGACCGAAACTATTGGCTATGTATTGGATACATTCTGTAACATCATGTCAGATCAACCGTTAGATGATGGCAAGTGGAATTATCTACACTTTCAGTTTTATTTTGAATTGTTTTATTTACGATTATTATTTTATTACATAGAAGGAGAAGATGTTCCTGTTACTCAAGGATTAGGTGAACAATTTACGGAAATATTTATTAAAAAGACTGATAACGTCGCCTTGCTTCTTAGCTTTTTAGAAGTAAATAAAGAAAATTATTAGTAACTGTTTTTTTTGTATTATTTTTAATGATTCTTTTTTAAATTTTATTTTAGGAATATGATTTTCATGTTCGATGGCCAGCTGTGAAATTATTAACGTGCCTTCTCATTAATAAATGCAGAGATGTACAAGATATTGTTCTTGTAAATCCTTTGGGTGTTTCGAAATTAATGGATTTGTTATGTGACAGCAGAGAAGTCATTCGAAATGATGTATATTTAAAAATTATTTAAAGAAATCAGTTGAAAAGAAATATTTAGTAATACATTAGTTATATTTTACAGGCTTTACTCTTATTAACACATTTGACGAAAAGTAATGCAAATATTCAAAAGATTGTTGTTTTTGAAAATGCATTTGATAGTCTGTTTAATATCGTAGCTGAAGAAGGAAATAGTGATGGAGGTGATTTTTTTAAAATAAATTTCTTTTATTTATTACTTTTTTTAAAAAAAAAAACTATTATTATTATTTGTAGGAATAATAGTTGAAGACTGCCTTTTGTTAATGTTGAATTTATTGAAGAACAACACTTCAAATCAAAACTATTTTAAGGAGGGAAGTTTTATTCAAAGGCTAACTTCGTTTTTTACTTTAAACCCAGAAGTTATTGAAATTGGTTGGTCAGCACAGAAAGTGAGCAACATTCATCACATGTTACAAGTAAGTAAGGTTATAAAAATAGATTTTTTATTTTATATTAATTTTTGAAAAAAAATTGGTTTAGATTGTAAGAACTTTAGTTTCTCCTCAAAATTCACTTCAAGTAACTTCATCATGCCAACGAGTTATGAATTCATGCGGTAAAAATTTCGAAATTTAATTTTACATTTTAAATGAATTTTATTTATATATTAATTTATTTTTTATTTCTAATAGGTTTATTAGAACAATTGTGTAACATTTTAATGGCAAGTGGCGTTCCAGCAGACATTTTAACTGAGGCAATAAACACAGTTTCGGAAGTAATTCGAGGCAATCATGCTAATCAGGAATATTTTGCTACAGTTAATGCTCCGAGCAATCCACCCAAGTAATAATTCGGTTAATTTTAATTAAAAAAATATACAAATTAAGATTAATTTATTAACAAGTTTTTTTTTTTCATCTACACTTAGACCTGCAATTGTAGTTTTGTTAATGTCAATGGTAAATGAGAAGCAACCTTTTGTTCTTCGTTGTGCAGTTCTTTATTGCTTCCAGTGTTTTCTTTACAAAAATGAACTTGGCCAAGCGCAAATTGTGCAAACATTATTACCGACTTCAGCAGATGGTAAGCAGGCGTATAAACAATTTCACTCGTATTATTACATCAATAATAATCGTAATAATATATTAATTATTTAAAAATGTAGTTGGAACATTTACTGCTGGGCAGCTGCTATGTGGTGGTCTCTTCAACCAGGATTCGTTGTCAACATGGTGTGCAGCAGTGGCTCTTTCTCATGCATTGGTGGAAAATACACCACAAAAAGAGCAACTTCTCCGTGTTCAATTAGCAACAAGCATCGGCACTCCACCTGTATCATTATTACAGCAATGCACATCAATTTTACAAGAGGTTTATAATGTGTTATTTATTTTTTTTTACTGTTATTTTAAGTGATTTACATTTTTTTACAGGGTGGTAAAGTCCAAACTCGGTTAGGTCTCTTGATGCTATTATGCACTTGGTTAAGCAATTGTTCTTTGGCAGTCAGTCATTTTGTTAGCTTTCCCATTAATATTCCTTACGTATCCTTTTTAAAGTGAAAAATTATTACTATTATATTAAAAGTATCAGTTTGTATTTGTTTATCTTAATTTTAAATAGTTGACGTCGCAAGTTGTTCTTGCTGAAGGTGATGATCAAGAGCTTATGGCGCAGGGTTTGTGTGCATTTTTATTAGGAATTTGCGTGCAGTTTAATGATGATTCCGTTAATTCATTCAATAAGTAAACATATTTAAAATTTTTTAAAATATTCACATAATGGACAATCTTTTATTTTTTGTATATTTTTTTTATAGAGATAGTCTTTGTCAATTGATTGCAAAAAGAATTGGATTGGAAACATTTCTTGATAAACTTAATGGAGTTTGCAAACATGAACCATACATTGTTGCAGCACAGAGACCTCAGCTGAAATATAAACATCCTAGCGAAGTGCTTTTTGATTACGAATTTTGTAGACTATTTAAGTCGTTAGAAGGTTAGTGAATATTAAATAACACTGATATTAAATTCAAATTTTAAAGGAATTTTATTTTATTTCTAGGTCAGATTATTAAAGTTATTTCTACAAAACCGGAAGACAATTTATTGAATGGACCAGAAGAGAATTTATCAGAAGAGCAGCATAGTTTACTGACACAGTATAAAACATTAATTCGAGATCAGGTAAACTCTGATTTCATTTGCATCAAATTTGAAATGTTTGATATTTTTATTTTTATAGGATCAACAACTACATGATCAAACACGAAAATTGGAAGATTTGCAGTCAGAACATACAAAAGCGCTGCAACAGTTGGAAGAAATGAATTCGACTGTACAACAGTTAAGAGATCAGACTGCATTGCTTAAAGCACATAAAGGTTATTTTTGGTTGATTTGAGTTCAAATTATATAATAATGAGAATGAAAAATGTTTTTGGTTTTATTTCCTAATTTAGGTGTACCGCAAACTGATCTTGGGGTTACTAATAATAAAGAAATCGAAGATTTGAAATTGGATCTTGAAACTAAAACCAAAGAATTAGAAGAAAAAGATCAGATTATTCAGCAATTGGTAATAATTATTTTTTAGAGTATTTTTAAAAAGATAATTTTATTTGTTCGATCACTATTAATGTACAGAAATCCCAGCAACCAAATGAAGCCGGAGACAAGGAGACGAACGCATTTGAATTTCAAGCATTGCAAGAGCAGATTCAAATTTTAGAAAAACAACTTCAAGAAAAAGATGAGAAATTGCATGAATTAGAACAAAGTCAAATTAAAGAAAGAAATGAGTTGCAAGAAAAATCAACAACAGTAACATCTTCAGAAGTAAATATTAAATTATTACTTCTTACAATGAATTCTAGACTTATTTTAAATATTGCTTTATTTTATTTTTTTAAAATAGGAATTAACTAATGAGGTTAAGAGATTAGAAGAAGAAAATGTTAGTCTTCAATTGGAATTAGATAATATTCGCAAAGAACAAGATGATCTACTTGTACTGCTGTCAGAACAAGATACGAAGATAAATTCGTACAAAAGTGAATTGAAAGCTTTGGGCAAGCAGGTATTTGACCTCAAGTGGGGTTGTTTATTGACTAGCCCATTCAGACCAATTTATCTTTGCTCTATTCTATTTCAGGTTGAGGACGAGGATGATGATGAAATCGAGGATGAAATTGATGAAATCACAGCCTAATTTTTACGCACATTAATTTTTCCATTTTTCGGTTTAGTGTAAGCGAAGACTTGCTAATAACGTTACTGTAAATTAACTTTAATTCAGAGTAAACTGAGATATATTTGATTATGAAGTAATTGTTTTTCCATAACTTTTTAATATATATAAAGAATTTAATAGACTTTTCTTTTTTCATTTCTTGAACTATAATTTTTGTTTATGTTGATTAGTAAATAATAAGAAAAATTTACATCAGAAAACTTTCATTTGCTACTTTTTATATTCTGTAATTACAACTATATTTACATTTTAATAATGTATTTAAGAAGTTCAAGTAACTAATACACGAAAATGACAACAAACTTATACAAAAACAGTAATTGTTACATATTAATTTTAATAGTTTAATCCTAAATGCTCTCGTCCTTTTTTCTTTTTCATTTTTTTATTCAATTGAATATTTAAATTCATTTCTTAACAGCAGGAATTTTGCTGTCAACGTAATGAAGATACTCTCTTCCAATAAGTAACATGCCCAAGCTTGCAGAAATAGCAAACGTTCCACGAACCCAAGAGCTTTCAGGTAAAGCAACCTTGCTCAAAGCCCATAACAAAATCGAACCAAAGTTGAAAATTACAGCTCCGTAAACACTGTACATTAACCGATATTGCATTGGTGCCAGGGCCAAATGTTTACGATTGAACAAATAAAGACCTAGAAAGTGAAATTTGTGGCCGTGAGAAAAAGGTCAGAATTAAAGAAATTGTTAAATGCATTATTTACCTGCTCCCAAATGCGTGTTAAATAATAACATATTAGCAACCATGTGGTTTCCATTTGGAAAAAGGCTGAAAAAATCAAAGAGAATGGTGTCAAAGAGTTATTTACAGATAATCTATTTTTAGTTTTGTGAATGTCAAACCAAACGTGGATCTTAGGCTTATTCAAGCTGCATACCTCACCAATGAATTTGGATTAAAAATGTGAATTGAGAATGCTGTATAACTCGCTCCACCAGCTAGTGGGATGTACCAATACAATATACTGTCTTGCGATGGTCGAGGAGGATTTAGACATTTGGAAAATACTGAGACGGGATAACAGAAAGCTTTCGCTAAACACCCTTTTTTTGACTCAGACGCCATGTTAATCGACGACGCTGGAGTGTGAAACTGTACTGTGAGTGTGAGGATCACGCAGAGTTGTCTGTGTAGGAGAGTATATTTTATAGTAAGTTTTTTTCTCTTATGTAAGTATAAAAACTCTAATTAATAAAAGTATAAGAGTATGTTTTGTTAAATAATTACTGCTGAAAATATGTTTAATGTAATTATAAAAAATTTAACCTAAAATAATTATTATATAATTTTTTAAAATTTATTTTAATCTTATAAATTATCAATATAATTAACATTATTAACTTAATAATTTATATACATTACTTAATACAAATTTTTGGAATGAAAATTTTACACAGACTCATCTGAGTTCGAGAATAACTTGACGTCACGTAAACAAAGCGCGCAGTGAAGATGAAGGTTAGCCGATTATCTTTTTCCTGGCTGACGAGTATTTATTATTGCATTTAGGATAAGGGGAGTTAGTTCTTTTAAAAATGCCAGTACGCAAGTATCGGAGAGATAAGAGTGAAGTCAGCTGTTGCCTCAAATATTTAATATTCGGATTTAACGTAATATTTTGGGTAAGTAAGTTCAACAGTCTGGTGTTGGCACTATGACGGATTTCTTAGCAAAAATTTTCATGCCATTGACCTTTGGCTGAGTGAAAACAATACTAATTAAAAGTGATTGCTAAACACTTTCATACTTTTTAACCATCCCAATTTTCAATTTAACACCTAATGACCATAAATGTACAAAATTAACCCTTAAATACTCGCGATGTGTGAATAGTGAGCACTTTACTCAACAGCTGAAGGAAATTTGAACCTCTTAAACCCATCGCTTCTTTTTTTTCTTCTAAAAGTAAATAAATGCTAAGTTTTATATTGTGACTTGTACCAAGTTTATTTTTGTACCATTTAAATCCGTTATTGTGCCGTGAAAAGTGAATTTAATGTTTTTTTTTGTTTTAAGTACTATTGACTCATTTGATTTTTTTAAATTTTGTTCCAGTTGGTTGGAGGCGCCATCCTGGCTGTTGGTGTTTGGGCTTGGGCTGAAAAGGATATTTTTAATAATTTGAGCAGACTGACAAATGTGGCTCTAGATCCTGCTTTTATTCTCATTATCTCTGGAAGTATCACCTTTATGATTGGTTTTGCGGGATGTGTTGGAGCTCTCAGGGAAAATACTTGCTTATTGGCAGCTGTAAGAATTCTTTTATTTAAGAAAACTTTAATTGGTAAATTAATATGAAATTAGTGTAAAACGGAAATTAATATATTATTACACTTAATTAATTGTTACTTGAGGTATTAATTTGAGAAAATATTTTTTTGATTTTTAAATGATTATTTTCACTTAATAAAAAAAAATTAAAAATTAAGATTAAAAATATTATAATGAATTCTAAATGATGAAATTTAACTCGATTTCATTCAATTAAATTTCCAATTATTTTTATTACGTAAATTATCTTTTCTTTAATTCATTTTCTCTTTTTTTAGTACGCAATTTTTTTAGCTGTTTTACTATTATTAGAAATGACGGCAGGAATATTAGGTTTTATATTTAAAGATTGGGTAAGTTAAGATTCAGTTGTGATTAGAAATGAAATGAAATTTTATTCATTTTCTCTTCCTAGATTAAATCGCAAGCAACTAATGGCTTCCAAGCCTTTATCATTCATTATCGTGATGATCCAGATCAACAGAACTTAATAGACTGGATCCAAGAACAATGGGTATTTCTTATACATATTAAAATAAAGTGAAAATATTAATATTTATATTTAAAAAAATTTAGCTCGAATGTTGTGGAATTGAAGGTCCCAAGGATTGGGATAGAAATATATATTTCAACTGCTCGTCAGCTGATGTAGGAAGCAGGGAAGCTTGCGGTGTTCCATTTTCATGTTGTAAACCGAAACCAAATGTAAAATTTATTTATTTTTTGATTTGAATCGTTTGATTACAATCTAAGGAAATTAATAATCTTTTTATTCTACCTGTTTTAATTTTAGGAAATTATAAAGAACAAACAATGTGGATATGACGTAAGGAAACAAGATTATGTAAGTTTAATAACAGTAATAGTAAAAGGATATTATTTATTTCTATTTAATTAAATAATTAAATTTAATGAATTTTTATTTAGCCTGGAGATAGATCAGTTGTGATATACGAACGTGGTTGTTTACGAGCCGGGGAAGAATGGATCGAGTCCAATCTTGTTCCCGTGGCAGGAGTTGCTGTGGGTGTAGCAGTTTTGCAGGTGAAGAGTCTGTTAACCTCATTTTGGTTGATTTTTTTTGGATTTAAAATATGAATTTTTTTTAGAAAAATATTTTATTACTAAGAATATACAAAATACTCGTATTTATTCTTCATAGTTAAAATTGGAAAATGATTTCTTATAACTTACCCAAGTAACACAACTAGCTCGCAGAGAGCTCGCTGCGATATAGAATTAGCTCTCTGCGAGCTATCAGCTAGCTCGCACCGAGCTAGAATGTGTGCGGTTTCTATGTCGCTGCAATATAGAAATCTATATCGCTGCGATATAGATTTCTTTATCGCTGCGAGATAACAGCGATATAGATTTCTATATTGCTGTGAGATGCCAGCGAGATAACAGCGATTTAGATTTCTATATTGCTGCGAGTAAAAATGAGACGGTCTGGTACTGTCTGGTTTTAGTTTTAATGAATAAAAATTAAATAAATTAACTAAGTGAAAATAGAATCAGTATTCTATTTTCACTAAGTCAATTTATTTAATTTTTATTTGTATTTTATTTATTTTTATTTATATCTTTATTTTATTTCTATTTTAATTTTAATTTATTTTTATCTTTATTTATATCTAAATTTTTAGAACACATAGAAAAATCAGTATACCCAGTACACACAAATACTTCTTTAATACTACTAATGTAACATTTGTTTTGCTTATATAGTACTGTTTTGTTCATTGGTCAGTACACTGGTGCCTGAAAACTAAAAGTAATTTTATAATTTTAAATTCATTAATGGCGGATAATATTATATTTATTAATATTTAATAATGTTGGTTTTAATTAATTATTAATTAATTTTTTAGTTTTTAGTTTATTTTAGAAACATTTTTAAATATCTGCATTTAATATGTGGATGTAGACTTTCTATATCGTTTCTATGTAGATGTGGTATAGAAAGTCTATATAGCATCTACATAGAAACGATATAGAAAGTCTATATAGTTTAAACATAGATTTTCTATATCGCAGAGACATAGCTGCTTCGTGCTGCTTGGGTAATTATTTTTATAATGTAAACTAAAAAAACATTTATTTTGTGAAATTTTAATCAAGATTTATTTTATGGTTTAGATAAAGTAGTGCAAATTATTTTAAAATTCTAAACTTGAAGTGAAAATAATTGTTATTTTATTTCATTTTATTTTTTTTTTAGATATTGGGTATTTGCTTCGCACAAAACTTGCGTGCTGATATATTTGCACAGAAGGCCAGATGGCACTGACGATGGGTTTAGCCCAACTTTTTACGTCCAAATCTTCGCCACAAATGAAGACCTTGATGTAAATAGTTGGGAAGATTCCATTATGGCAATTATGCACGCAGGAGTGCTCAAAATGGTGCCACTTCTTTTTAACAACAAGGAGAACCAAATACTTGCTCACCTGTCACAAACGAATTTCCTACCACGTGAACGGGTTGTACAAAACGAGAAAAAAAAATAGCCATGTATAAGAAAAAAGGAAATAATTTCAATTTTTATCTGCCAATCGAAATACAAACTCTCTATGGTCATGGAAAGTGAAATTTTGATGAAGTGTTGATCTTATTAAAGTACTTAAGAACAGAAGTTGACCAAGTCAACTCGTAAAAATCGTGCAACTAATGGCCATGGATAAACTGATAAAATCATCTCAAATTTTATTATTTTCTCTAAAAAGCTTAATAGTGCATGAAAAAATTGCAACCAATAGCCATTCGGGTCATGCTTTGCTTTTACTTGACTCATTTTTTACTTTTATTATTTTCTTTTTCGGCTCGGATCAGGTTAAGGAAGAGGCCGCTACTCTAGGGCGAAGTGGTATTTTAAATATCCATTTAATTCCGTTAACTTGTCGTCAAGATGTGACGAAATTTCGAACTATTTAAAGAAAGATAATATAAATGGAAGCCATTTTTTAATTTTAAAGAATTATGCATTTATTGAGATGTGTGCAGCAGGTTGAAAACTTTGCCTTTCAATTTCATCACGAGAATAATTTTTTGTGTGTTACCTGAAGAAATTTTCAATTGTAATTGTGTTGTTGAGGCACCGACTCGTATTTCTGAAATCAGAAGTCTTAACTTCCAGCTCTAGTGCCTTTTCATCATTTCAACATCGTACGTAGAAGCAATGATCTCAGCCGAGTGAAAAACACAAGAAGAAAATTGTAAAAATTTAACAAAAAAAGGCCAAAAAAATATTGAGCTGAATTTTTGCTTATATAATATAAACAAAAAAAAACTGTTTTTTCATTTATTTTCATGATTCTTGGGTGTTGTTGGCTTCTTCCCTGCCTGTTTCTTGTGCGTGTGCTGAGTTAGTATTGTATGTTGAATAGCCATTCCAAATTATGTGGATGTGTAGTGATTTTAAGAAGAGAGAGAAACAAAATTTTTAAGCAAAATGAAAAGGAATTATGTTTCTTTTTAAAAAATAATTATATATTAAAATAAGAAAGCTTTAGTCATTTTTTATTTTATTTGTGTGTTATTGTAACCACTTTAAGTGGCAGCTCATGTCAGCAATCAGAGCATGTGTATACATTTTTTATGGAAATAAGATGCTAATTTTTTTAAGTTTATTTCTTTTCGACTCATCTTTTAATAACTGTCATAAAATTGATTTGCTCATTCAATTGACTCATTTCATTTTACTATTAATCAATCAGTCTTTTAGATACATTTTTATTTAATCTTGATGAAGATTTGAAGAAAAGAGAAAGTAAGATTACAATTCTGATATAACCCGATAGCTTGACAAGTGAATTGAATCAACTGAGTAAGTTCTACAATGGTTGGCTGTTAAAAAATCACATGATCGATATCAAAAACTCATACTCGATATCAAATTCTTATACTCGATATCAAACTCTCATACTCGATAATAAAAACAATTTTCGATACCAGAAACTGATTTGATTGGTAGATGAATATCATGTGACTTTCTGTACCAATAAGGAAGCGAAAACACATTTTCCACAGTACTGTGTGTGTGGATGCGCTGCAAGGCAACAACCCACTCATGATACTTTTGATTGTTTAGTCCTATACTGGATTTTAAGTTTCCATCATTACCAATTGAAAAGATTGAATCATTCATTTTTTATTATTCTATTATAATCATTGTGTGAACAGAAAATCAAATCTAAATGTTGCGCTTGGCTTTTAACATCGTCCGGAGTAGTGGGAAACATGGCGTCTTCCCTACACTTTTTAATGAAATACCGTCTGCTTCGACCAGAATCATTACCGCATCAGGAAACGCACAAATATATCGTAGGTGAGAGAAAAATCCACTGATTATTAATTGTTTGGTGCAGTATTCATTTTTGTTTAGTTGCATAATAGGATGATGTATGCATTTAGAAGTGATGCTTGCAGACATTGATTACTAACCTTTTGATATTTCAGTTGTTTTTTTAGAACCAAAATTCATCTTTGGCTATAAATAAGTGCAATCAATTGTATTAACATTTTTATTTTTAGAATACAAGGATTTGCATTAGTGTTATGTATTAAACGACATAATTCTTGGAATTTAAACCAAATTAATTGATTAATTATAATTATTGATTTATTATTTTTTTTGCAAAAATAGGTTCTCGGATCATGTTATTCCCGAAAATGTGGCATATGTTGAAGATGCAGAGGACCCGAATTTTTTTGATATGGTTGAATATTTTTTTCACCGTGGCTGGCAGGTTTTGGAAGATAAATTGGTTGAAGAATTTCCAGGCCGTTTAAGTTTGGATGAAAAACGCCATAAAGTTAAAGGCATTTTGAAGATAATTCAACCTTGCAATACTGTATTGGAAGTTTCGTTCCCGTTGCGCAGGGATTCGGGAGAATATGAAATGATTTTAGGATACCGATCTCAACACAGTCAGCATAGAACACCAGCAAAAGGAGGTATAATATTAAAATTATTTATATTTAGCAAGAAAAATATGTAAAATTTAAAACTGAACTGATCAAAATGAAATTTTGTGCTATTTTCACTGGTTTTTTACTACAATTTTTGCATAAATTTGCAAAATAACGGTAATTTTGAATTGCATTGATCGAATTTTATTCCATGAGGAGATAGGGATTTGTAATCTAATCAATGAATGATTAAGATCAATACAATCTTCTGTTTAGATGTGCTAATTAACCTAATAATAATTTTACAATTTGTTCATACATTTAAATGCAAATTGCAAAATTTTATAACGCTTAAGCAATGCTAGACCGTACATATTTTATGCAGCAAGTGGTTGAAACATTTCTATAAAAATAAAATTGTGCTAATTACTTGTATTTACAGCCACAAATAATAGTTTACTTTAAACATTTGCTCTTTATGATCTTTGCTTTTAGAAATTGAAAACGAGCGAATCAGTACACAAATAATGAAACATTGTTTGAACAAACAAATGTTTCTTTTCGATTTAGAGAACAAGTTTACTAATTTCGCAATATGTACCATTAAGTTATTGCATTTTCCTGCCTCAAGGTGGCACTTGTACTTAATGGGTTATAAATATAAAATGTAAAAAAAAATGTCTGTGTGGAAATATGTCTGTTTTTCAAGATTGCTTAATCGATTTTTTTTAAATATTTTTATTTATTTGAAATAATTTATTAAATTTTTTATTTTTTTTTAGGTATTCGGTACAGTCCTCATGTTTCAGTTGATGAAGTGAAAGCTTTATCAGCATTGATGACTTATAAATGTGCATGTGTTGATGTCCCATTCGGAGGCGCTAAAGCTGGATTAAAAATTGATCCTAAAGAGTATACTGAAAACGAATTAGAAAAAATCACAAGACGTTTCACCTTAGAACTTGCGAAAAAAGGCTTTATCGGGCCTGGAATTGATGTTCCAGCACCCGATATGGGTACTGGAGAGAGAGAAATGAGTTGGATTGCTGATACATATGCTAATACTGTCGGTGAGTTATTTACAATAAACAATTTTTATCTATTTTCAAGTTCTGTTTTGTGTGCTAACGTTTTATTTATTAATTTTTTTTAATAGGACACTTAGATATCAACGCTCATGCTTGTGTCACTGGAAAACCCATCAATCAAGGTGGCATTCATGGACGAGTTTCAGCAACTGGCAGAGTAAATTTTTATTTACTTATTTAAATGGTGGAAATGTCATATAATTATTTTTTTTATTAAAGGGAGTTTTTCACGGGTTGGAAAATTTTGCCAATGAAGCCAGTTATATGAGTATGGTTGGATTAACCCCAGGTCTGGGTAACAAGACGTTTATCGTTCAGGTATAAAATGAGTTTATTACATGTTGAGAGTATTGTAAGTCTATTAAAAGAACCAAAGCGGGTTATTTATATAGATTGACAAGTTTTAGCCAGGGTAATAATAAGTAGTAAATTTCTTTTTAAATGTAATTACGGTAAAAACTATTTAAGACGTAAATGCTTAATGTGAAAAAATATTTCTGTTAATTAGTTATTTGTATTTTTGTTTGTTTTAGGGGCTTGGTAATGTGGGATTGCATACTATGCGTTATTTACATCGTGCTGGTGCACGTTGTATTGGAATTAAAGAATATGATGGCAGCCTTTATAATGCAAATGGCATTGATCCTAGGGAAATTGAAGATTGGAAATTGGTAAGAAGAAAAAAATTAATATTTTAATCGATTTTATTTTTGTAAAAATTATTTTATAGAAACAAAAATTTGGAAATTAAATTTCTTAGCATACTAACGATTAAATTTCTACTTTTATAGGCTCATAAAACAATCAACGGATTTCCCGGTGCTGAAGAATTTACCGGAGAAGATCTTTTGTTTGAGGAATGTGATATCCTAATACCGGCAGCTATCGAGAAAGTCATAACGAAAAGCAATGCTGACAAATTGAAATGCAAAGTAACATTCTATTGTTTCACCTAATAGAATATATTTTGAAAATAAAACGAATATACATTTTCTAGATTGTTGGCGAAGCTGCCAATGGACCAACTACACCAGCAGCTGACAAAGTTCTAATCGATCGGAAAATTTTAGTAGTTCCTGATCTATATATCAACGCTGGTGGTGTGACCGTTTCTTATTTTGAGTGGCTTAAAAATCTAAATCACGTTAGTTACGGTCGACTCACTTTCAAATATGAAAGAGAATCTAATTATTATTTATTAGGTAGGTATCAATTTATTAAAATGCGATCGATGTATGGAACATGGGTTACACATGCTTTTTCTTTTATTTATTTATTTATTTAAAAATTCCCGCATTATAATCGCATTGCATATTTAAAGAGACCATTTCCTGCGTGTTTAATGAATGTAAAGTAGTGTAGTTTCCCATTTCCAAACGCATATTTAGTAGATAAGTTTGCTTTCTTTATCATAAGCAATCGCACGTATGCCTGATTTTTTTTTCTAGAAAGTGTTCAGGAATCTCTAGAACGTCGTTTCGGTCGTAGCGGTGGCCGAATACCAGTAACACCAAGCGAAGCTTTCCAGAAACGAATTTCTGTAAGTTTAATGAGTTAATATATTGACGTGAAGACTGATGGAAATTAATGTTGCGCTGCTTTCTGATCTTTCTTTTGCACCTTTGACATGGTTTTTGCTTTTGATTGTGTGCCATGTTCTTGCTGTTTCTTGTTTTTTTTTTTTTGGTTTTGAATTATGGTTGTTGTGTACAGTCATAATAGTTTGTTTTTATTATTCGTATAGAAAGCGTTCAAGAATCACTAGAACGCAGATTTGGTAGGTCAGGAGGTGGTATTCCGATCACAGCCAGCGAATCGTTTTCGAAACGTATTGCTGTAAGTTTCTTTTTCATGATGCTTTTGGGTTCTTTTTTCTCATATCGGTTTTGTTAATTAACAATATCTAATCTTCAACTAACTTTTCCGCTTTATTTTTTAAATTTCTTTTAAATGTATAATGGATATTTGATTTTAGAGTTAGATGTAGTAGTGATTCGTATGATTTTGTTTGTTGTGTAGGATGTTATTTAGATTTTTTGTGCTTAAATTTTTTAACTTAGTACTGAATTATAGACATCATTTGTTGTTGTAACTAAAAATTCTGAATATATCATGGAATTCTATAGTTAGAATTTTACTAACATTTTTGGTAGTTTTTTATTGGTGTTATTTTCACTATTAAAGTAATGAGCTTTTAGTCCACAGCTGCTTCTGAACAGACTTTTCACTGAAATTAATTTTAATATCAATTGAAATTCAAAAAAAATGGAGAATGTAAGTTTAAAAATGACGACTCTGTTTACAGTATTTTCATATTGCAAAATAATTTTTAATTTGTTTTTTATTTTTTGAAATATTCTAAATTTTAATTTTTTTACTGTTTCCTACAGGGTGCATCTGAAAAGGACATAGTTCATTCAGGATTGGATTATTCAATGGAGCGATCTGCGCGGGTATTTTATATACTTATTTATTTTAATTTTATTAAATTGCCACTAACAAGACTATTTTTATTTAGGCCATAATGCGAACGGCGATGAAATACAACCTAGGTCTTGATCTTCGTACAGCAGCCTACGTGAATTCCATCGAGAAAATTTTCTTAACGTACAGGGAAGCTGGGCTGACCTTTACATAAACTTCTTTATAAATCTCGTTATAAGAATATTAGTAGTTTTAATCATGTGGTAAAAGATTCTTTCGATGTACAGGCGGAATTAGCAAATAAGCTTGAGATTGACTTGTTGATTGTATGTGAAACAACTATATTTTGTAGTCATTTTTCCCCGTAGACAAAAGTAGATATTGTCTTTTCAACTTGGAGATTCATTGTAAAATTAGATATAAGCAATATCAATGGCGGCCTCAAAGTGATTTGGCTGATAAATCAGTGTTAGTGTCTGTGATTATGATTTTTTCCTTTTCATCAACAGAACTCAAATGAAATGGCAATGAAAATTAAATGTTGATTAGGTAAGCACTAATTCTTTAATCTGTCGCGCTCACATATCTTCAGATGAAAGAATAAATTGAAATTCATTTTAAGTTTTTTACTGACTTATTTATTTAATTAATTCACTACAAATATTTATTGTGTTTTTACTGCTGCTTCATCATCAGAATCTTCCTCTTGTATTGGTAAATATTTTTCATGTGGAATCAGGAATTTTTCATCAGTGGGTGGACACATGAGGAATAACAATCGAATAATAGGTGCACCTGAAATTACATCAATAGTTAATTTTTATGTTTTTAATCGTTATGTTTAGATGATAAGTATTACCCTGATTTGCTGCTTTGTGACGGCAGACATCTTCAATCAAAACCTTTAAATTCTCTTCAATTTGATCTGCGCTCATTTGAAGCTATAAAAAGCAATAAATACATATAAAATAGATTTTAAAATAGTATGTAAGTTATTTTACTCTTCCAACGGGTACATTCAACCACGCAAATTGAGGTTCAGGTGGATTGCCTATAACTCTATATTCCATTGAATGTGATAATTTCTTCACTATTGTACCAACATCAAATCCTACTGTGCCTAAAATAGGATTCAATTATATTTGAGATTTTTTTTCAAACAATTATTTTTGTGCAAATTGTACCTTTAGTTTGATGAGGAAATTTTTTATTTAAAATGCCACGAATTGGTACAAATTCAGGTAATAGATCAGGTGTTGTAACCACATAATCGAAATTATCATGTGGAACTTCTCCCTTTTTAATCTGTTAAAAAACATTAACTTCAAACACTTTATTCACAGCATAAATGTTGTGGATAATTCCACTCAATTTTGAGTGGAAATAGCCCGTGTGCTATTTTCACTAAAAATTTATTCTTTATTTATTCTTTATTTATTCTATAATAGTGGGAATAATTCTGAATATCTATTCTTTTGGCAACCATATTCATATAGCCAAGTATCACTTTCATCAACATTGCAAATGCATTTTAAATGGTACCATTCAATACATCTATTGCATTGTATCATTTTAAATTGATTTTAAATTGATTTTCTGACTTTCGGCAAACACAATAAACTGTTTTCTTTCTTTCATTTTATGAGTTTTGGAAATTTTTCAATACACTGCTTTTTCAAACAGTTTACTAAGTAAATTCTTAGTTTTTCATGATCGTATTTAACCTCACTCAAATTCATTCCCTCACATGTTAACATGACATTGTTTATGTCTTCTTTATTTTGCTTTACTGTTTTACAATTTAATGCAAATCTTTATACTTATGCTTAGTTTCTGGTTTATGTTCAATAAATTTTAATATGCACTTGGCATAAGGAGCAGAGTTGAAAACGCTACTCATTAAAAGTAGCACACTATGGCTATCACTAAGTTTCAAATTTTAAGAGTTCGCTGCTACCGCTACTTTAACTGCACATAAAAAAAAATTTTCACTAGACCATGGCTACTTAAGTCACTACTTTTCAATTTATATTTTTAACAATAAACTAATGAAATTGTAAAATAACAGTAATAAATAAATTTTTAAATAAAAATTGAGTGGAAATAGCTTTTCTGTAAATGTTATTTACTTTACCATTTTAATATAATCCATATTGCCTACAATGTATGCCCCAGCTTCTTCCGCTGCTTTTTGTTCTTCTGGCCTCTATAAAATGAAGAAAGGATGAACTAAAATAAATTTTTTAAATTAATATACAAATTACCTTACAAATAGCCAACACTTTAAATGGTTGACTAGAATCTAACTCGTGTGGATAACAAATTTTAGATATGAAATTATCTAAACATTTGTTTTTCTGTTAACAATACATAAAAATTTAAAAAATAAAACAAAAATTTTAAATTATTAAAAATACCCGATTTTTCAAACTCATATCCAGTTCGAAAAAAGCATTAACGATAGCATTTGGTTCATTATATATTGTCGGATGATGAGATTCTGAGTGCATTTTAACTGCTTCTTCTATCGAATAAGTTCGAAATTTGTAGTTAAGAAAACAATATACGTTATCGACAGGTTCGTCTACTCGTATAGTTTTATCTAATTTAGAAAGTACTTGCATTGTTTTCCTATATCAAAAATAATTGAATAATACGAATTTTTGTTTTTGAGTTACTTTTAATACTCACGTTGTGCTTGATTTAGCAAGAATAGATTTTTTAGTAGCTGTTTTCTCATCTGCTCCTTGTGCAGCTTTACGTAATTTTGCTTCTTTCATCGCTTTTACACCTTGTCTTTTTGCATAGTTTCGTTGTTGGTTGAACAAATTTAATATCGGCTTGTTTGTATAAGTTAAGCAACGTGTCTTCATTGAAGAAAAAACTTTGAAATAAATATTGTAAATTAAAAACTGATGAATTTTGTTGATCTGGTGTTAGCACTTACTACAAGTTATGGCCGCCATCGTAAAAAAAGTTACTATAAAAAGTAAATAAATATAGATTTTAATAATTACTGCTTGTTTTTATATTAATCTTATTACGAACTTACCTCAAAACTTTCTACAAAAAACTTATATTTAAAAAAAACAAAGATTTACTGAAATTTTTGGAATATTATAGCAGACAGCAAAATTGTATTATGCTTCTTGAAGTTCACACTAGGGATCGAGCAGTGTTTAAGTAATTTTAATTACGCAGTAAATATTTTAAAAAATAAATAGTTTACACTGTACACAATAAAAACAATTTAAATAAAAATAAAATAAATTTATCAATTTTATATAAAATATAATCAATATTAGAATTACTTTACGATAAACAAAATTAATTCTTTCGGGATAGTTTTGTCGCGCCGCCATATTTATTTTTCCTTGCTGATTATCTCTCCTAACAAAACATCAAAATAGTAAACATATTAAAACTTCAGACGTTGCAAGTCGATTGCCCCCATTCTTCATTGCAAATGCATAGATGAAGGTGAGATAAGAAAGAACTATTTTTATAAATTACAAACTCAAAATTACAGTTTAAATAAACAAATGGGAAAAATAAAACAGAAAAACCTTAAAATTTTTCATCAGTTTGAAATTGAAACAAAAACTAAAAGCCATTTTTCAAAAACTTAAAACATAAATTTAAAATGTATGCTTAATCTGCACGTAGCCATAAATTTAAAAGATTTTAAAAGAAAATTGATAAAACTTAATCTTATCAAAATGGTTCTGGTATTTCATAAATTTTACCTATTACATTTAACGTTTATCAAATCTCAGAATGATCTAATATTACATAATAAAATGTTAATTTGAATGTAAATCAATTATTATTTATCTTTCAGTTGGCTTGTAAGTATGCTACAGAATCCTTCCACACCACGAATGCCTCCGTGGAATCAAAAGTCATGTCCTTCACCAGGTAGGCTAAGAAGCTGAACCGACTTGTGTTTATGAAGTGGATTCTGCAATCATCTATAGATATAAGGCTAGATATTTTAAAGTTTGTTTCTCATCTTTTTCTCAATCTCACTGAAAAGAATAAAGAATAAAGAATAATGCAATATCACACTACACTTTCTCATATTCATTGTAATTCTGTAAAGAATTAAAAAAATAATTAAAAACAATACATATATATAAATACTTTATATAGTAATTGATAATTAGGTTAATTGTATCATACTTTTAATGATTAAATACTAAGTATGCTCTAGTTATATAAAATTTTGAACTTTCATCTATTCATTTTATCAATTTATTATTCAAGGAAAGTATGGGTAGGATTACATTGTTTAATAGTGTGCAAAATATATATATATATCTTTTTCTTATTTTTCAATTCCTCTTCTATTTTGAAAGAAAAAAATTATTATATTATTTTATATATACATATATATATATTTTTATATTTAGATTTCATGTCAAGAAGCAACAAAGACAAATATGAGCCACCGAACCCACGGCGGGCACACACAATCATGTCCCAGGATGACGTGGTGGCAGGAAAAAAATCGCATTGGCCTGAACTTGAAATCACTGGTAAAATTGTGGAAAATTGATTTAAAGATAAAAATTGATTTGATTTTTTATTTAGGGACAATCCGCAATCTCAGCCCGCAGCTGTGGAATTTAAATCATCTTACATCCTTGTACCTCAACGACAACAATCTATCCCGCATTCCTCCTGATATCGCTCGTCTCACCTCACTAAAGTACCTGGATTTGTCATGCAATAAATTGCGTAGCCTACCAGCCGAACTCGGCGATTTGGTCCTGCTCAGGGAGTTGCTTCTCAACAACAATAGCCTTCGTGTTTTACCCTATGAGTTGGGAAAATTATTTCGTTTGAATAATTTAGGTCAGTTATTTTAGAAGATATTTAGTTAAAAACAACTAAATTTATTTTATTTTATTTTATTTATTTAGGTTTAAAAGGCAATCCGTTAGCATCAGAAATTTTGAATTTATATTCAGAACCGAATGGAACACTCAAATTGCTTTCATATCTGTTAGACAATTTAGCTGGTATTGATTTTTGTTTAAAAATACAATAGAAACTTGATTATCTGGACTAAATGTTGATTAAGATGGTCCAGATAATGAAAAATCCAGATAATCTAGGTTCTACTGTATTTAGTTTTATTTTATTTGCGTTTATTTACATTTCTTTTAAATTAGTGAATGCATCACAGCCTCCTCAGCGGCCGTGGGTCGTCGTTGCGCAAGCTGATAGGCGTAGACCAGTTTGTATTTTTACAGTAATGTGTTATAATGTGCTTTGTGACAAATATGCTACTCGACAAATGTATGGATATTGCCCCAACTGGGCCCTTAATTGGGATTATAGAAGAAAGGGAATTATAGATGAAATTAGACAGTATTCAGCTGATATTATAAGTCTTCAAGTAAGTTGAAATTTATTCTAATTTACATTTGTTTTGATTGATTGAATTTATTTAAGGAAATTGAAACGGACCAATTTTACAATTTTTTTTTGCCCGAGTTGAAACGTGATGGATTTGACGGTATCTTTTCACCAAAATCTCGAGCGAAAACTATGCCTGAGAGTGAGAGAAAATATGTAGATGGCTGTGCCATTTTTTATCGTACTAGCAAGTAATATGAAAATCCTTTTTTTAATATTACAAAACATTTTTTAAGATTTTTATTTTTAATAATTTTAGATTCACTCTTCTGAGTGATCATTTGGTCGAATTCAATCAACTAGCAATGGCGAATGCTGAAGGTTCAGATGATATGCTCAATCGTGTTATGACCAAAGATAACATAGGCCTTGCTGCACTTTTGGAAACAAAAGATGGAATTTGGGACACAGGTAAAGTGATGATAATTTAAAAAATGTTTTACTATTGTTTGATTATTTTTGTGTTTTTTAGGAGTGGCTCCTGAACCATCGAAGAAACGTCAACCATTGCTTGTGTGTACAGCGCACATTCATTGGGATCCAGAATATTGCGATGTAAAGCTCATTCAAACTATGATGTTAATGCATGAATTACGTACTATAATAGAAGAATCAGGTCGAAAGTTTAATAGATGTGGTACAAAAATTGATACAAGTATGATTCCACTCTTGTTATGTGGAGATTTTAATTCGTTTCCCAGTTCAGGTATGAAAAAATAATTTATATAAGAAGAAATAGGAAAAATAATTTTTTTTTTTCAAAAATTTTATTTTAGGTGTAATTGAATTTTTAACATCAGGTCGAGTTTCTGCTGATCATTCTGAATTTAAAGATTTGGGATATCGTGGTTGTTTGGCTAAGCTAAGCAGTTCAGATAAATCAAACGAATTTTCTCATGCTTTTAAGTTGGCTCGAGCGTATACGGATGACGTTATGCCATACACGAATTACACGTAATTTATTTTTGTTATACTTTATTATATTTTATTATATTTGTTGTTTTTTGTTTTTAGGTTTGATTTTAAAGGTATTATCGATTACATCTTTTATACAAAGCAGTATATGAACCCACTTGGTTTGTTGGCTTGCTTGGATAACGAGTGGTTTCGTGAACACAAGGTGATTGGCTGCCCTCATCCTCACATTCCATCGGATCATTTTTCTCTATTGGTTGAATTCGAGATGTTCGTACCACTCAATATCCCTCCAACAAGTAACGGACTTGTACGGCGGTAGCACAATAAGTTTTAATGAACTCGTAATTGAAAAATACGTTTTTTATGAGGTGAAACTTCGGACCAAAGCTCATGATATTTGTCATCGTTTTTTCATTAGTGTTTTTTTTTTCTCTTCTTATTTCCTCTCGTTAATTTTGTTTTTGTTATTGTTTGATTTTTTTCCATTTTTAGTTTCTGTTATTGTGAAGAAATCAGTGGCAAAGTACAAAAGCAATGAAAATTCAGTTGTTTTAAAAAGCAACTCTGAATTTTTTTCGTTACTGCTGAATAACATATCTTAAAATAATTACATCATGGTTTTTTGTAATTACAAATTATAATTGTCATGCAATATGTAAAATTACGTTCAGTTTTTGTTCTTTATCTTTCTTTTCTTTTTTAAATTAAAATGAGCTTTTTATTTAACTTATTGTCAAAAGTATAAAACTGAATTTTCTTCTTTCATATAAAAATGAGGAAATAAACTGCATGATCTTAACCCATTATCTTAAAATGTCACAAACTTTGATGAAATTATATTGATATTTTCCGATCAGAAAATGAGATTAACAGGAAACGTTATAGAGCGTCTATGTGATAAATATTGATCTTTATTTTCATACGCTTTACATTAATTTCAGGTTTATTAAAAATATTTAATGTTTTTTAATTATTTTTTTGGTTACTATTTATATGATATTAGTCTCTTGAAAATTTTTGAAACTACTTTAATGAATTTATGACTGGAAAATGTCTAAATACTTTCATTATTGTATTAATGTCGACGAAACTTAAAATTACCAAGATGGCGGGTTGATATATCATTGCTTTTGTTATACACTCATTTGATGAAAGTTGCTTTTTGAATATTTTTTTAATCAAATTGTAAGTCACTGTCCCACCGCACAACATTGACTTATCGTTTATAATTTACACGTAATTTTTCTTTTAAATCTTAAAAGCGATCACTGTATCGAAAGGTGAAACAATTCTATTTTTTGTTCCATCTTTGTAAACAGAATGTAGTAGTATTTAGATTTGCAAAAACACCACATTCCCTTATTGGTTCAATGGTCGTTACATTGGGTTAACAATTTTTGATGATAAAATCCAGAGCTGTGTAAATGAAATAAATGGTTCATTACCCAATTGTACGTTAAAATAATCATTCTCTCTTTATTGTTTGAACATATGAACAACCAATATTTTTTCCATGTCAACTTAAATAAAAGCCAAAGAATGTTTATATCGCGCGACAGTTTCTAATTCAATGTGTCGCACTGAAGTCTTTACTACTTGACTCATATTCTTACATCTTACACGCTATCGAAATTTTATAAGTTGTAAGTATGTGTGATTAAAGCTAAACGTTACTGTTATTCTGATTTTTTTAACTTGTTGCCACCATTTTTTGATGTCTAGTAGGCGTTTCCCTTCATTTTGATTTAGGTTACATTCAACAGTTTCAAGTTGAGGAAAATATGTTGAAATTTTATTTAATTTACAAGCAACGAATTATTTGTAAGGATTTATTTCTATTTTGTAATAAATTGTTTTTATTTTATTTCAAACTTTTTTTTTAGCTCTAAAAAGAAGCATAGTGAAGGAGTAATAAAAATAATAAAAAATTACTCTTCCGTAACCCCACAACGACATTCATTATTGATACATCCAGGCGAGCTGCAAAATCTTAATGAACACAGTCTTGCTTGTTCCGGACCGCAATTTTCAGCTTTTAAAATTAAAAATCAAACAAAATTAATATTAAAATTTGATACATTTTAAAGGTTCTTTCCCTCTTTTTCACTAAAATTTAATTGCTTTTATAATGCAACTTTATTATGCACCTATGCAAATAACACAGCTTAAATATTAATTTAACCAAATGAAAAATAATAAATATTTCTTTTGAACTGTATTTGCATACTTCTCAGAAACAGAAACACTTTATAATACTATTAAAGTTACTTACAATAAATTGCACTCACGCTAACTGCAAAGAGAAAAATGGCGAATAAAATTAAAAACAAAACATCATATTCGAGGAAAAATATCAGAAACAACAAAATGTTGGAAATTTGTGTTTAATATATGCTTCTACTCTTTATGTACAAGTTGAGTCACGTTTTCTGTCAATTAATGTCTGTCATACATTTACCATTATGTATGATAAATGTCAGATTCATGAGGAAATCATACATTTAGAATATATTTCCTGTAAGTAAAATGTGTTGAAACATGGTGGCCACCACCTTTTTTCCTTAATTTCAAAATACTTTTTACAATATAAATAACATATTTTGCAACGTGTGAAATGTACATCAACAAGCTGTTCGAGAAAATTCGCATAACTTGGTGTGTTTTGGTGTGAAATATAGTTTGGACCATTAGAGTACTTAAATAATTCAATAAAATAATAGTTATTTTTTTTATAATTTCATTACAAAAACATTTATAATGGTATGTTTCCATGTTTCTTCTTAGGGTTCAATACTTTCTTTGAAGAAAGCATTTCTAAATCTTGGCAAATTTTCCTTCTAGTTGTTCTGGGTTCAATGATATCATCAACAAACCCTACAAAACAGAAAAACAACATAAATAATATCCAGTAATAAATTAATTAATAAACAAACCTCGAACTGCTGCAGAGAAAGGATTACTAAATTTGTCAACATATGCATCTTCATATTTAGGTATATCTTTTTTCCCTCGGTATAATATTGAAACGGCACCCTACATAAAAACAATTTAATCCTAATTCAGAACATAATCAATCAAAATTTACCTTGGCACCCATTACAGCAACTTCAGCTGTGGGCCATGCGTAGTTGATATCACTTCGCAAATGTTTAGAACTCATTACGGTATATGCTCCACCATAAGCCTTTAAATCAAAATGGCGGTTGATGAAAATCACACAACTTTTTTTCAATTATTAAAATACACCTTTCTTGTGATAACGGTGATTTTGGGAACATTTGCTTCCCCATATGCGTAAAGTAATTTAGCACCATGTCGAATAATTCCGCCATATTCTTGATTGGTTCCAGGTAGAAAACCAGGTACATCAACAAATGTAATTAAAGGTATATTAAAGGCATCACAAAATCGGACAAAACGAGCTGCTTTAACTGAGGCATTAATATCCAAACATCCTAGTACAAATAAATAAGTTATACATTAATATTGTACAAGTAATTGATTTCCTTCACTTAAAAACCTGCAGCAAATTTTGGTTGATTTGCAACTATTCCCACAGTTCTTCCCTTCATTCGTGCAAAGCCAATAATAATATTTTTTGCATAATCGGGCATAATTTCGAAAAATTCTTCATTATCAACCACCTAAATATATTTTTTAAATTATTATGCAACAAATAAATAACAAAAAATGATGAAAAATATTAAACTCACTCCATATATCACATCTGCCATATTGTAAGCAGTAGTAGAATCTAAGGGAACGATTGAATCTAAAGTAATTTTATCTACATTCCTACAACGATATGAAATTACTGTTATTTACAAAAAAAAAAATAAATAAATTAAAATGAAAAACTAAAATATACCATGGATCATCGCAATGTCTAATTGGAGCTGGATCTAAATTACTAAGAGGCAAATAACTCATGAAATCTCTTAAGTTGATTAAAGCTTCAACATCATTATTAAACGCATTGTGCGCAACCCCTAGAAATACAAAATGTAATTGGAAAAAAATCGAATTTATATTTTTAACTTATTTTTTTATTACCAGAAATTGTTGTATGAGTTTTTGCACCTCCTAATTCCTCTTGAGTAACATCTTCGTTTGTAACAGACTTTAAAAAAAATATATAAATGAGTTTAACAATTTCTAACAATATTTTTTTTCTATTACTTTAACAACATCGGGACCAGTAATAAACAAATATGAGGTATCTTTAACCATAAAAGTAAAATCAGTCATTGCTGGTGAATACACAGCACCGCCTGATTTAATAAGTATTATAAATATCCATGTAATAATTTACATCTTTTATTTTATAATCACAATTTACCAGCACAAGGACCCATAATCAATGAAATTTGAGGAATTACACCTGAACAACTGGAGTTACGATAAAAAATCTCAGTGTAACCAGCTAAAGATTCAATGCCTTCTTGAATTCGAGCACCACCAGAATCATTAAGCCCAATTACAGGTGCTCCAACTTGTTTTGCTTGATCCATAATCTAATAAAGTGATTAATAATTAAAATTAAATAAAAGTGCGTTAGGTTTTAATGATTAAAAACAGTTTGACATACTTTACATATTTTTTTGGCGTGGATGCTTGAAAGACTTCCTCCAAAAACTGTAAAATCTTGACTAAAAACAAAAACAGTTCTTCCATGAATTAATCCTCTTCCAGTGACAACACTATCTCCAGGATTCTAAAATTAATTAAATTACTTTTCAGAATAAAATATGCATTTTGTTTTTGGAAATGTTTACTTTTTCTTTTTCCATGCCAAAATCAATGCAAGTGTGTTCTGCATACATGTCATATTCAACAAATGAATCATTATCGCATAAAAGTTGAATCCTTTCTCTTGCTGTTAATTTTCCCTTTAAAAAATCAAATCAAATTATGATTAATTTTTAGTTTTTATGTAATTGTAAGTTAAATACTTTTTTATGTTGAATATCTATTCGTTTTTGTCCACCACCTAATAAAGCTCTCTGTTTTCGTTTCTGAATTTCAGCTTGAACTTTAAGTGCATTATTTACGGATGATGATTGTCTGACGATTGTACGTGGTATAATTTTCTTAATTGTTAACAGATTTAATATTCCAGATTTACAAAGTCTTGCCATGATCAAAAAAATAATCAGATCTACAAATAAAAGCTTATAATAACATTAAATTTACACTTTGTCAACTTAAAAAATATTTAATTTATATAATTATACATACTTAATTAGAATAATATTGTAGATAGATGAATGCAAAATGAATTTTATGAGTTGTGATACGACACTGCTGCTACAGAAGTACGAGCGCCATTATCTATAAAAACAAATTCTGACCACTAGATGTCGTCAACATAGTTATTCAACAACAAAGTGAAAGGCGTAGTTTCAAGCATGTTTTTTCTGGTTCTTAGTTTAAGAAGACCTAAAAGCAATACAATTTAATGCCGAAACGAAAGCTCAGTAAGTCGAAAGATGACATTAAAGAAGAAAACGATGAATCGATTTCAACTCCCCAACCTGAAATTCCAATAAAACGAGGCCGAGGCCGCCCAAGAGCCATCCGACCAGTAGAAGGAGATAAACCACATGTATTTATTACAAAGGATCATGTGATCAACAGTTCACTGATATTTATATCTATTTTTTATTATCACAGGATCAAGATCAAACTCCAGAGACCCCACTAAGTCCATTGCTAGATGGAAAACAAGTCGGAAGACGTAAAAAACAATTATCACGTAATTAAAATTCACACCTGTTTACATATTTTATTTACGGAACTAACGTTTTCTTTTTTTTAAATCAGGTGATGATTCCAAGGAAGACGGAAACAATGAAACGGTTTCGGAAAAGAAGGAGGAACCGGAAAAAAGGAGTCTTAGAGCTACAAACAGTCGGCGATCGAGGGAAGCCCTTGCTAGACACATGTTAGCAGAATTGGCACAAAAATCGTCGTCCTCAGATGAAAAAAGTGGTCAAGAGAAAGACGAACAACAGTCAAACCTCAGTACAAGTAAAGAAAAAGTTGAAGATACTGTTGTGGTGCGGGAGAAGTTGTTAAATGTGAATTTAAATAGAAATTATAATTATTTTAAATTATTTAATTTAGAAAAATGATGATGAAGATGAGGATGAGAAAAGTCCACCAACTGAAGCCGAAATTGAACTTGTTGGTGACAAAGAAGATAAAGTTGAATCACCAAACTCCAAAGTTGTTCATAATTATTTGCCGTTGAGTAAATCATCGTTGAACGAAATCGATAATTTGCGAGTTAAAAAAGTAAAGTTTTTTTTTTTAAATTTTAAAAAAATTTAAAATAAAACTAGATGAGTTATTAATAATTTGTTAATTATTTATTTAGGTTATTCTTTCACCACCTGTTGAATCTAGAAAACCGATTTGTATTGAAGTAAGGGAACGCTATTTAGATGATTCAAAGGAAGTAAACGATGTCGAATCAAAAAATGACGCTGAGGAGATAGCAGATAACGATGGTAGTGAAGAAAAGCAATCTGAATCTATCGAGTCACCGAAAGTTCAAACAGATGGCGTAGATGAACGGACGAAATCGGAAGAAGAATCTGATAATGAAGAAAATGAGGAAAAGAAAAAAAATAAACAAGATGTGACTAACGATAAAGAGACTCCAAATAGTATTGGGAGACCATCGAGAACCAGACGAATTTCTCATCGACCTGGAATCGACTTTCGACTTGGAGGGCGTTTAGAAGCATGTGATTTTATGAGTAATTGGTAGGTTCAAACTTTTATCATTTTTTGAATTAAAAATTTATTTATTTATTTATCTATTTATTTATTCAGGTATGCTTCAAAGATTGTTGATTTGGATTGGACTGATAAGGAAGTTTTAATTCATTTCGAGGGCTGGAGTTCACGTTTTGACGAATGGGTATCTATGGATAGCTATCGTTTACGAGCTATAACGCGAACTTCTGCTAGAAAAGAACATAAACAGAAACTAAAAGAAGTACGTAATAGTGTAAGAAATGATTTTTATATACTAATTTTGATTTTATAAATTAAATTCGTTTGTGTACACATTTATTTATTTTCGTATTATTTTTAATATACAGGAATTCAAAGTTAATGAAAATGTGTTGGCTAAATGGGTTGACGGAAAAATGTACCCAGCTAAAATTGTTTCTGTTAATGCAAACGGTAAGTTTTAATTATTAATTTTATTACCATCTCTCGCTTAACCAACATGTTGGGCATGTTGGAGAGGCGAGGGGGACGGAGCATAAGAATTGATGCAGAGACATAGTTTCGGTTCAGTCTACTTTATTAGATTGCAGCCCTAGCTCATGATTCCTGTTGATCCTCAGCATGCCGCCGGCGTGTCGGCATCATACTGATCCCCAACCGGGCCGTAATGCTCTGAGCATTACGGCCTGGTTGGTCTCTCAAGTGTCTTGTGGGACAGGATCTGTTGGGCAGACCCAGCAGGCCTGTACCATAAAGGCGAGACTGTATTTCTCTGGATAGACATCTATGTTCCAAGGGAGGAACCCAGATGGTCTCTATCCGATGAAGGAAAGACTGATTCCTGTTTCCAGGTGTTGCATCCAGGGTGGCGATCAGTCAGGGAGAGATCCCTGACTGGGCGCGACCATTTGGCCTCAGGCGTTTCTTCTATCCCCTCGTGACCTCTATCGGATTGGTGGTCCGAAAGGCGGTCACAATTTGGATTGTAATATTAATTAATTAATTTATCATTTAGGTTCTTGTCAAGTGACGTTTTTAGATGACGGTATCCAAAAAACAATCAAACCCATTAATTTGAGCAAAGTAACCAAAGAAGAATTTGCTTTTCACGTATGTTAATTTGATTATTATTTTTTAAGTTTTAATAAAATAAATAAATTTATTGTGTGATTATATTTTAATGTATTAATTTTTTGTTTAATTAGGTGAGTCAAGCAAAACCACTCGACAGAAAAGGCCGTTTTGGAGAACGGAGTAAAAGGAAGGATATTTCGTCATCTGATGATGATGAATCTTCAGATAATCGAGAAGGAAAACATTTTAAACGCGATGATAAAGATATTCGAACAAAAAAGGGATCAAAACAAGCAAAAATTGACAAACAGTCACCTCCAGGCATGGCAGTGAGACGGAAAAAACTGCTAATTGGTGGTATTTTTCAAGCGAAAAGGACGTTTCAAGAATCTCAAACGATGAAAAAACGTGGGTCACGTTCTCGTGAGCACGAACCTGGTAAACCTGGACGAAAAGTAATAATAAAAGAAACTAAATAATAGAAATAATTTTTTCTTTAATTAATAATTTTTATGACTAATTCTTAGCCGATGCGGTTACCAGGATTAAAAGTGAAGGCGAGTAAAGCGAAAAATCCAAAATTATTAAACGAAAACAATTCTGCAACAGAAGAATCACCTGTTTTGGCAGACATTGCTGACATTGACAATGCAAATGAGGAACAAAAGAAAGTTGGAAGTGGTAAGATAAATTAAAAAAAGTATTAAATGATTAATTTTCTGGTTATTAATTATTATTATTAATTAATAGCACCTAAAGAATTCATTATTGAGGAAGACCATAATCATTTTAAATGTCTTATCGATAATTGCGGAAAAGGATTCCGTAAAGAGTCTTTACTAGCGTCACATATGAAACATTATCACGATAATTCGTCTAAAGCAACAAGAAAACGTGAAGTTAGTAGTTCGAGCACTTCTGCAAAATTACCTCGAGAAAACACACCTGATTCTTTAGAAAAGGGGTCAGATTTGTCTGATATATCTCCGAATGTGGAATCTAAGGCTTCCAACCCTATTAAAAAAGGTCGAGGATTTAAACACAGCGTTGCTAAACATAAAGTTAACATCGCTAAAAGAAGACCGATGCTGTTATACAGAAGAAAACCAAACGAACCTGAAATTGTTAACAAAACGGCGGAAGATTTGAGTCCAAAAGTAAAAGGGAATTCGAAGAAAAAACCTGTGAGAAAAACTGATTTAGCTCCTGTTCCACAAACACCAATTGAAACCCTCGCTAATAGTAATAAATGATTTTATTTTTAAATTCTAAAACTTGTTTTAAAATGGCGTTGTTATTATTTATAGTGGAGACATCAGTGAAAACTGAGCAGGATGTTCCCAGTGCTGATCAATCAGTTGCTGGATCACCCGCATCATCTCCAATAAAGAAAACAGGAAGGAGAAGAAAATGGCGGTGTAATATTCGGTCTCCAAAGAAATTAGATAATTCTTTGGTCGTTAATGACTCAACAGAAATTGTGAAATTAAGTCCCGAGTCGCCAGAGGCCTCGTTTCCTGCAGTCGATGACGATGATGGTGGTCGTGAAGAAGTGGTCAATTGTATTTGCCGCGTACTCGAAGAAGACGGGCTTATGATGCAATGCGAGACGTGCATGGCCTGGCAACATGGAGTTTGTTTTAATATCGAAGAAGAAGATAAAGTGCCAGAAAAATACGTATGTTTCGCGTGTAAAAATCCATCAGGTACAAAAAAAATAATCTTTCAAGCTTGTGAACTATTTATTTAAATTGATTTATTTTTTGTGTAGGTCAGAGAGAAAGTTACCGTTATTGGTACGATCAGGATTGGTGGAAAACCGGACAAATTGCAAGGTTTAGTTTCACGCCTAAAGACGAAGTGAAGGATCGAAAAGCCGCTAATAGTATGTTGAAAGCACATGCACTTGCTAGCAATGTTTTAGCTGTGAAAAAGCTTTTACATTGCTTAGAACAGAAAATTGATTTAGCGAGGTATGTATTAATGTGAAATTTTGTATGATTTTATAATTAATTTGTTATATTTATTTTATTACTTTAGAAATGGCAGTGAATCGAATTTATCAACATGGAACAGAGTCTGGAGTTCAAAACCAAGTGTGAGAGATAAAAGTTTAGGATCTGCTGATGGCGGCCGGCATTCAGCTTTGCACTTCGATCATTCCTATTCAGTTCCTAGTAAAAATGGAGTAGAGGTTAAAACTGATGAATTCCTACCCAATTCTATGTACGTTTGATAATATTAATTAATGTTATTTTTTTTTTAAATAAAATAATATTTATATTTTTATAGTTCAGAAACTGAGGAAAAGATTGAAACCGCAAGTGAGGAAATAGTTGATACAAGACCGGAATCAGAACCGGTTATGCCCACCGTAAACGGAATTGATAAAGAAGATACATCTGTTGATATCACGACAGTGGAAAAAGATAATAGTTATACCTTGTTTCTCGATCATCTTGATCAAATGCAGGATGAAGTTGATCACAGACTTGATGAAATCAGTCAACATATTGAAGGTTCGTAATTTTTTTGTAAGGATTTTAGGGTAAAGATTTAAATATTTACTTGTTTATTTTAGCTTTAGAAGTAGAGTGCGATGACGATTCTTTTTCACTTCACGGCAATTCGTTAGGGGATTTGCCGGTTGTTAAAAAAATGCTTAGAGTATTACAAGTGAATTTGGATAAAGTCTTGCGGATGGCAACTTATCATTAACAGCTTTTTGTATTCAAAATTATTAAAAAGGAATTTTCTAGTGTGTCAAATTGTTTGTCGATGTGCTATTTCATTCAGTGAGTAATTATACATTTGTAATATCTACAAATGATGTTTTCGTGTAGGATAATTATGTGTTGTTAAACTTAAAGCAATTTTATATGCAGAAAATCAAGTTAAGAAATGGTGTTTATTTTAAAAATGTGCTTTACTAGCTAAAGCTATTCAAATAAGTAAAGAATTTCAAATATGATATTTAGAAAATAAATTTGCATCCATCGAATGTATTTTTTTATTTGTATAAAGTTCGTATCTCCCTCTATTGGATAAATTACTGAAAATGAGTATGGTAGCTTAGAGGGGCAAACAGTTAATAAAAATTTTTAACGTAAGATAATAGAACGTTCTTCTAAGCCACCTTACACAATGCTTTAATTAAAACTATAATGATCTAAGCAATCATGGCGAAGATTTGTGAATTTAAAGAACATTTAAGGTTTGATTGCATTAATTGAAGATTAACCTCGAAAACGTTACAGAATTTCATTGTACAATAAATTAACACATGACTCATTAATTAACATGATTTAATTAATAACATTGCATTACTAATTAACAAATTTAATAGTATTTATATTATATACTAAAGCAGGAATGACTAGATTTAAATGGATTATTTTAATGAATACAAAGATATATGATTGACAGTGGTGTAACTGGGAATGTTGATTTAGAAATATGTGAAAGGATCCGCTACAAATTTTACAAACATAAAAGAATTTTAGTTTTATTATTAATAAAACTTTCAGATCTCAATTTTCCGGGCCTTACTAATATCTTGGCTGGATCTGGGTCCTTAGTTGCTTAGTCGCCCTTAATAGTAGTTACATTACTGATAATTGATAAATTTACGTGAACTGTGATCTAACCTTTCACAAACTTTAATCTTTTTTGAAACATTTTAAAACATTTTAACTTAATAAATACAAATTACTTCTTAGCAATATCGAAACATGATTTTAAATTTAATGTATAAATAAATGGCTCGGGTAGAATTAAATTTATAATTTGATGACAAAAGAATTACAATATAATTAACATTTAAAGCTCCATTATATTGAAAATAAAAAATAAATAATGACAACTTTTTAATTGCTTCAGTAATTTATTGCGTGATAATTTTTTTTACAAATTATTTTATTCATTTCGATGATTTATGGTTTACGGATGAAAATTCCTACTCCGCATTTACAAACGCCATTAACACATCCAGGTGAAATACATCGAAGATATGAACAATTGACAGAACAACCTGCACTTGCAATTGACAGAACAAGTGCCAAAACAATAATCGCAAGGTAAATTGCTAATAAAATCTTCATTACGTTCTGCTCTTATCTATCCTAAAAAAATAAATATGAATAATTAAATATGAAATTAATTATTATACCTTAAGAAATTTACTTGTTACAAATGTAAAGGGTAAAATGGAAGTGTCTTTAAAACACAAATGTTGTTGTTTTATTTAACTTGAATTTCTACTTATTAATTCCTGTCGCGTCCTTTTTTTCCTTGAAAAAACCACTATTTGTTTTCCTGTTAAATTAAGTAATAAATTAATCTAAATATGGCAATTTACATAACATTATCAATTTAAATACATTTTAATTTTTAATTCATGTCAGGTAATTCAGTCTTCCAATTGAAATTTTCAGAAAAAATTTTGTTTCCTAGAAATTGACTTCCTAGAAATCTGATTAGTAAAATTTCTGTTAATTTTCTTTAACCGTTGTCTTTCAGTGAACAATCAACAGCTCTCGAATTGATGAACATTTGAACAATCAAAATAAACACTTCCATGTTCGTCGGTGACTGACAATGAGAATATATTAAATTGCTGTCATTTCTACAAAAACTTATCGTTAAATTAAAAAAATGTTTAAGGAAATGTGCGAACAAAGAATACTTTTAGTTAGATTTAATTTATTCAAAACAAACTAAAAATACGTAATCTATTTAATTGACACGTACATTTCATTTCATAATTTTACTACATCATTAATAAATTTAAAAACGATAAGATTAACGGACCAAATTTAAATTAATTATTCAAAACAACGGCATTCATGATTGATGCATCGTGGTGAGGAGCAACGTTCCATCGCACATGTGCTTCTTTCCTCCGGAGTGCAATTTTCAGCTATTAAAATTAAAATCAAACAAAAGAAATATTAAATTTTAATTTTAATACTTTTTTACGACAATAAAAAATATTCTTTCCCTCTTTTTCACTAAATTTAATTGCTAAACCAGTGTGACTATTACTTCATTATGCAAGTATGTAATATAAGTGCAAAATGCAGTTAACACGTAGCTTAAATATTCATTTAACCGCTTGAAAAAAAATTCATTTAACTAAGTAATTTCTTTGCTACTGCATTTGTATATTTTTTAGAAAAGAAAGCAAATTATATTCATTAAAGTTACTTACAAGGAATCGAAGCGCCAACATTAGCAAAGCAAACTGCAAAGAGAAAAATAATAAATAAAATAAAAAACATAATCTTGATCATAGTTGAAGAAAAATATCAGTAACAACAAAGTGATGCGAATGTATGTTTAATACACACCTCTACTATTTATACATAAGTTGAGTCAATTTCTCTGTCAATTGTAGCAATTAATGTCGATCACACATGTACCTTGGAATACTTTTATTGTACTGAACATGATAAATGGAACATTCATGAGGAAATGTGATATATAAATAATTAATATATAACAAAACTTGTCAATTGTCATTACTTTAATGGCATCCTTTAGAATTTATGTAATCCACATAAAAACAGGAAAAGTTTTATTTAATTCCAAATAGAAATAAAAAGAAATATAAATTTACAATTAAAAAAAATTATAAAATAACTAAACTTTAAGAAAAAAATTGACTGAATAAATTGCTTTTTAATTCCACAGACTCCCACCAGTTGTGACAAGAGCGCTGCAATCGGATGATGTTGGGCAGTGAAGTGAGCTCGTGGAGAGACGACTTGTATGCGCAATCTCGTAAACGGCCGCGGTTGGACGCAGTTCAGTTCTACGCAAGAGCCAAATAAATGACTTCTTGCTTCCGATTAATATCACAGGTAAGCTAAACATTTAAAATAAGAAACTAAAAAAAAATTATATTTACTTCTTATATAATATTCATCGAATCGGTTGCTGTCATTTGTTGCAGTCATGAGCTTTACGACTCGACAAATCGAGCGGTCGATTAAAACCAGAAAAAAGACTTAGTAGTGTAACGGAATTTAACATGACTTGATACTAAGAAGTGAATAATAAGTAGAGTGCATAAACAGTTTGATTATGCAAAATTAAGCATGGAAAGCACAGATCGGGACCAGGCAAAAGTGGTGCAGAGGCGCGTCATTCGATCACTTGCAATAATTTTCTATTTAGTTTGTCAATAAACAGAAAAACTGCCTAATTTCACTTCCGTAATTCAAAATGCTATTTTATACCCGTAAAATAAAAAAATTCAAAAAATTCACTTAAATTTAACACTAATTTTATTTTTTTAAATAAAATTTTATTTTCTAATGATAAAAACTTATTTATTTTGATTGCATAAATGAGGTGCTGCGCCGTGAAGCTCCAAGGGGGAGTTTTTGTTCTGTATCAAGAGTTACGCTGTTCGCGTTTGGAGATAGCGTGTTGCTTAGTATAGATTTGCGTAGGTAGATTTATGTGTGTATTATGTGGGTAAGTTTTTGGAAATGACAGCTGTCGCTCATGAAGGTTCCTTGCCCTTCAAAACCCAACTGACACGGTCTAGACTGAGAATTGGAAACTTGTTCCACATTTGCTACAAATTCCCCCAACGTTTGGGAAATCACTTAAAATATTGGCCGAAGTCCAGAAATACTTTTGTCTTTCACATGTTTGGTTTTCAGATTGGACTCCCCCCGTCATCTATTTTGTTGTGAAAACATGGATCCAATTTATACTAGGAAAAGGGGATGATTTGACCAACACAATAAAAGCTCTTTAGAAAATTTGGTGGTTTTGATTTTTCTAAGAATTTTTTAAAACTTTTTATTGGAAATTTATGTGAAAAAAATTCATATGATAATAAATGATAATAAATGATTTAAAATTGAGTTTTTTTTTATTTTGCATATTTAAAGAGCAATTTGTGCACAATTTCCTTGCGGCCATTTTCTTTTTATTATGCAATTTTTTTTGTCATTTATTTGATTTGAATTTTTCTTTTCTTTTTATTTTTTGCTGAATCAGAACCCAATTTCCTTATGTGAGAAATGACTGAATGCTACTCCGAATTTAAAGTGATATTTTTGTCTTTTCTGATTCAGCAAAAAAAAAAAAAATTTATTAATTTTAATAAATTATTAAATTATTTTTTTACAAATTTTTATTAAATATTTTCTTGTTTCATCTTTAAAAATTTTAAGATGAAAATTTGAGATGCAATATATTGGATACGGTATTACACTATGTAAGTACTAACAAAAATTGCTGTGAAATTGATGTTGGAAATACAGCTCTTTTGGGAAAATATTTTAGGTTAAGTGTCATTTTATGTGGGTGTGGCTCATACACTTGATCGAAAATAAACCCTTTAAAACAAGAGAAAATAAGGTTAAACGAAGCAGATTCTACGATATAGTAATGTATATACCCAACACCATCTGCAAAAGATTAAAACTGAGACTGCGTCAGTTTCAGGATAAAGAAAAATTTCCACGAAATGCGAGATCCCATTCTTTTTTCTGTCTTTTAATTAGAAAATGACGCCAACGCTTGACATTTTCTGCATTCACTTTAATTGAAACACAAATGTTAAATATTTGTGTAAAATTTATAAAATATTATTATTCATTTCAATTTATTTATTTATTTAATTAATTTTTCAATTTTTTAGTTTTTTGAATTATTTAAATTTAAAAAAAAATTTAATTTTATTTAAAATCAATAAATTTGTTATATCTTTAGATGTTCCTTCAGCGTGTGTTGACGATATCGACTTGTTCATCGGGTAATCAAAGAGGGCGCATAGGTGGACGCATGGATGAACCTCCGTCATGGCCATGAAAATGATGTTTACTTTGATGACGATTGTGCTGAGTGTAGCTTTGGAAGGAGCAACCGCTATCCTTGTTAACGTTTCTCTTCTTATGTACGATGAACGACTTTGTTTCAACCCTAACACTACTCTCTTTGAATCGGCAGCCAAGTTAGCCATAAGTCGAGCTCAACTTCCATCATCACTCCAAATCAATTTTCGCTTTGTTGTCACAGAAGGTAAAAAAAAAAGGAAAAAAAAAATATCTATATATATATGTGTGTGCGTAATAAAATTAAAAATAACTTATATTCTATATTTTATTTCTAAATTTAAAATTATTTTTTTATTTTGACCCATAAAAAAGTAAAAAATTACAACATTTTTATGAAATTTTAAAATTTATCCAAGGTTTACAATTCCACCTTGGTTTTGATAGTTTCCAAATTGTTGGTTACTCGCAAATCGAGCAGGACAACCGGAAGTCAAACCGGATGTGCCTAAAGAGAATTCTGTAAAGGGTTCCTGACAGGTGTAAAAAATGGTTCCTGTACTGTTTTGACGTAACGGGCAGCATTTATGATTTCCTGAACAATTTTGATCACCTGAACAAGTTATAACATGTGCTGCTGGAAATGGAACCAAAGGTATCGGGCCATCTGCACTACCAAACACATTGGTTGGGCATTCACCTGGTTTATCTAATTAAGAGTAATAAAGACGTTTATTAGTAAAATTAAATTATTTCCAAAAGAAAATGATGTAGTAGTTCAGCTTAATGATGATGAAATGTAAAACTTTTGCTACGAAACTGGAAAGAACATTTTTTCTTCTTTTTAATTTTAAACTTAATCAAGTTTACTCTTTTCGATTAGTTTTCAAATTAATTTTATAGTATTATTATTTCAAGAGCACATCTTACTGATATTGAAAAAAGCATAATATTTCTAAGAACTGATTTGATTGGGGATTATGGTAGGGAATTTAAATATTTAAAAAAAAACAATCTTTTAATGATAAATTACCAAGTCTGAATGAAAGTGATAGAACAAAATGCAAAATATATTTCAAATGTTAATCTATTTTTTTGATTATTATTATAAAAATTAAAAAACTTACTTGGACAGCAATTGGGTGGTTTAGCAATGCAGCATGCTCCTGCTACTAGAATTGAGCAAGTTCCACAAGATAAACATTGAGTAGGCGCGTAAAAAACAATGAAAAGAACTTGAATTAATGCCCGTTTCATGACTGATAAAATTTACTGATTTCTCTTGTCGAGTAAACGAGCAAAATGTGCAGTTTTCAGTTAGTGCTGTGACCCTTCCTCGCTCTCGCTTTCTCATTTGAATGCGGAAGATCCCCTATTTTTTATTCAACGGATGGAAACCGGAAGTGCATACATTTAAAGTAAAAACTCGCTTGTGCAGTGTTTACAAATGCAACAGTAACGGATCTGGTCACAGTATTGTCTTCGATTCTTCTTTTGTGCATTTTTACTTTGTTTACAATCATGAAACGATTTTTTTCTTTTTTATCTCTTTTTCAAGCCAAGTTTGGAACGATCGATTTTATTGCCAACGATTTTTATACAAACACTTTTTAATCCTGCTTTTTCTATATGAAGAGATGAAGAAGAGAAAGTAAAAAGTTGTATTTTTAATGTTACATGAATGAATTCTTAACTTATTTATAAATTGATTGAAATTTAAACCTAATACTTAATTTATAAGTTGAAAGTTGAAATTCTTTAGAGAGTATAATAGAATTGGGTTTCCATAGCAACAAGAGAAAACGAGCAAATATTGTGAATCTCATCATGTTGATCCTATAAAAGCTCGAGCTTCATCGTTATTATCCAACATACTTGCTTTTTAGTTGTGTAATTAAGAAAAATTCCAAGTTTTATATTTATTTCTATCCATTTTAAGCTTTAAATAATATTAATAAATATTGATTAAAACTAAACAAAATGGTGTTTTAATTACTGTATTTTACATGGTCTCTACACAAAAATAATCAAATTTTATTTCCCAAATAGTTTCCAACATTTTTCCTTTAACACACAAAATCTTACCCCATTTCCCTAAGTTATGCAATCAATAAAAACTGACAGGAAACCACAACGGTAATTAATTAATTAATTATTTAAAGACAGAAAAAAAATTAAAAAGCACAAAATTTTTATTTAATTAATTACTTTATTATTTATTCATCGACTTTTTTAATTTTTATTTTTAGATGAGTGTTCGGAAACGGGTGGCATTCTGGAATTCGTACGTTTAATGAACAACCCTCAAGTAGATGCAGTCATAGGTGCAGTGGGTTCACCAGTGTGTCAAGCAGCAGTCAGCTTAGCTGCTCAGAGACTTAAACCCTTTGTCTCATGGCGATGTGCGGGGGTGTCGACTTCGGATCGTCAATCGTTAGCGTTTGCACGAACAGTTCCTCCAGCATGGCACGTGGCACACGCACTCGTAGCTCTAATTCGTCATTTCGGCTGGAAATATTGTGTAGTGGTGACGACGGATGAAGGAGAGTGGCCATTACTCGCTTATGAGATCGACTTGTTGCTGAGGGAGTCGCGGCACATCGTACGTAATTACATCATCCTTCATCAACAGGGTACAAGTCGTGAAGCCAAAGACCGATTATCTGCTATAGGACCTTTGGTTAAAGGTGAGATGATGCTTTTTATCTCAGTTTATTTCAACTTTGTTCGTTTTAGTGGGTAATAAAATTGAAAAACAACACCTTGTCAAGATAGGTATAAAACAGTAAACAAATTGCTTATTTATACTGCAAATTACCAAGTCGGCTCACTTTAGTTGGATAAATTCAATTTGGAAACCATTTACCAGTAAAAAATTTAACAATGGCAGGTTTCGATTAGGTTCCCTTCAGATGCATTCAATATCATTGCTTTCGTGGCTTTCCAAGACAGGAAGTGGACGCGAATTTTGTCTTTTTTAGGAAATCGGCTTTCCCGAAAGTCGATTTCATGAAAGCTACTTTGGACTTGCTTTCCGATAGCCAAATTGGCTTTTCGAAAGCAAATCTGCCACTATCTTGTTTTTAATGGTCAGGTCTTGGATTCCAGAACTAATTCTGAGAACTGTTTTGGATAGCAAATCGCCGAAAGCTAAAAGATATGCACTTATTGTGAAAACATTCGAAATGAATGTTTTTCTTACGAACATTTGCAATTTACAAGTTCATTTTATCAGTGGGGATAGAAATTTTGTAATGCGATTAATCGCATTACAAATCTTCTATCCCAAATGTTTCATGAACAGTGCATGCGCAGTTGAATTTCGAAACGATTGTTTCAAATTCAACTGCGCATGCACTGTTTATCGAATAATGCGAATTACAACGGCCATTTTTTTAAATTAGATCGAGAAGTCGTTTTTATGTAGAATTCTCGAATGTTGAATGCACAATATGACTCGAATCTTTATTTACAAATCAGTACACTCATAACTCGCTTTACGGCCTAGATACGTTTTGGAAAAGTTGGCCGTAAAGCGAAAAGCCGTATAATGAATCAATTATTTTGAGACAATGCAGCATTTTTGGCCGTATAACAAAACATCGTGAGCTGTAAATCGAAAAAGTGCCATAATTAACAAAGGTCGTTATAGCAAAATGCCGTATAAAAAGCGGCCGTATAGCGAGATATGAGTGTATTTTATAATTTTTTTTAAATTTGTATTTAAATTTGTGATGCATTTTTGTACGAATGTTTGCAGTGTCTAATGATGATGCTGAAGCTACGATCATATGAAACAAATCTAATGAATTAATGAATTCCAGGTTTTGAGAGTTACAAATCACAATATTTTTATCTTTTTTTTTTTTTAAAAGATCTTTTAAAGCTGTTAACTTAATTGATATAAATTCTAGTCTAAAAAATTGTGATTGGATTTTAAAATCATCAATCAGAGTTTACAGAAGAGAAGCTTAGAAGCCATTTAAAACTAAAATGTCTTCTCAATCTCTACAGTTATATGTCTTGTGTGTGGTTTGCGAGTAGCCGGAAGTGATGGGTTTATATCAGTGAAGGGGAAAGGCACTGCCTCATCCAGATTTTATAGATTAGGGATAAGATCGTAAGAGAAGGAAGAAATAAAGTGACGATCGCTTGAAAAATTTATTGCTCGTTTTAAATAGAATTTCCATTGCATAATTATAAGACCAGACTAGATAAATGAATTTTAATTATTTGTTCGGCAGGAAAAGGGCGCAATTTTATAGTTTCGTTGTCGACACCTCTTCGAGGTGGCCGCCATGTTGGATAGAACAATAACAAGTCGTAAAAGATATTTTTGGCGTTTTCTGAAACTTGTAAAGAGTTGTAATTTTAAGTTAAGCACTAGAACTTGTCTGCTTTAGTATAATAAAATAAAACATTTCAGTTAATTGTCTTAATTGGAGTACTAATAGTGACAACTGACAACTCTTGAATATTTTAAATGAAAATGTTGAAATTGACCAAATTAATTAAAATTGACTAATATTGGCTTGCTATCAAATTTTATATGCGTCGTTAAAGTTTTTATATCAAACACGATGAGCACAATGCAAATAATAAAATATGTATGCAAAGCCAATATAAATTTCTGAAATACACAATATAAATTGTGTATTATTGGAATAAAATCGAGGAAATGACAATATGATTGGTGTAGGGTCTTGCTGGCACCATCTGTGAAACCTAATATCTTTAGAAGTGTTTGAGTGTTCTATTATGGTAACTTGAGATTTGGTATTTTATATGTGAAGAGTGATAAAAATATTGGAAAGAAATTTGTAAAATTGTTAAAATGATTAAATTCTTTTGCTTGGATGCATCTATAGCCGAATTCAAAGGCATTAATAGATAATGGAAAATCTATATTAAGCATACAGGTTGTGAATAAAAGTCAAGTGAATAAATGATGCTGAGATTGAAAACATCATAGAAATGTTACTGGATGCTATCCAGGCCCAGTTCTTGGATTTTTGTATGAACAAGACAACATTTATTATTCAGGACTGGTCCTAGGATTTGTGTGTGTGTGGGCAAGACAACGCCGCCTCTTTTCCTCATAAAATTAAATTTTTCTTTTCTGTCTGTCCTACACAATGACTGAAAAAAAGTCCTCTAAGCGATTTGGCTGCCATGGGCTGAGCTCCACATAGCCCTATTGTTATTTAATAATTAGTGTTGAACTATTTCTTTTGCGCAAGGTTACAGTTATGAGTCTACAAAAGAGGAAAAGCTGAAACATGGAACAGTCAAATTAAAACGAAATTAATTACAACATGCTATTTTGTCAATTGTATCTGCTCTTCCGCTGTTATTTGAGTGTTTGTTTCCTTCTACTAAAAATCAGCATTATTTTGATTGGTGCCTACACAGGCTGGGACCGCAAATAGCAAATCAGAAATAAAAATTACTTTCTTCCCTATTGCTATTACTAAATGTGTCCAATAAAAAACATTCACATGTTTGATATTAGAAAAATAACCTCTGGAAAATAATCATTTTTGGGTTGTGTGCCAAAAGTCACCATTTTGTTTTAAATTGTAGAAATCCTGTTCAAGTGCGAATAGAGGATTTTCTAAAAGGGGACAGTTTTTGTAAAAAAAAGTGGTTTAAGTGTGCAGGGGAGGTTCTAGGTTTTTTGGTGCTTAGGGCTTAATTCCTATGTAGATCTACCCCTGTAAGTGTAAACATACAGTAACATTTAATCAACTCTTTGTTACTGTTGTCAAAGATCAATTTGACCACCCCAGAAATTAAGCTGCTGAGTCTTGGGCCCACATAGCCCTTGCCTAGAATTGGCTCTGATATTACAAGGACATTTTGATGTATAAAAACCATATACAAGTATAGGACTTCAAAAAGTTGTTAATAAACAGAATTCTGATGATGACCTTAAGCAGAAGATGGAATATGCCTTCAACAAAGAAGTAAGTATAAGGAGAAAAAACACATGTGGAATAGCTAAAATTAATAAAAATAAAGTGAGGGAACTAAACTTTAATGTCAACAGATATGATAATAAATTTATTTTTCATATTTTATTATATTATATAATTGGGTTTCTGTTTGAAAGAAAAACATGCTACCTATGTTGTGAATAGTGCATTTTGATCAAAGCTTAAAATGACACAACTGTATTTTGAAAGGTTTTCAACAAAGAATGAAAAAGTGAAAATGCACAAATAAAGAATGTCTCTTCTTTTTATTGGAAAAAGTTGATGGTATAAAGAAAATCAATGCTTTTACAACAGCTTTTCAAAATGATTTGCAAGTTCTAGAAATGCATGAAGGATGGAGACAAAAATCCTACACTCAATGTAGACAATACAGTACCTTATTGTGGCATAAAAAATAGTTTTGAATAGACAGTTAAAGGAAAGGAAGAAAAGATGGAATGGAAATGAATAAATTTTTTACTGTTTGAAGATTTGAAAGAGAAAATATGATTTCTCTACACTGGATTCAAGGCAAAAGAACAAATAGAACAAGACAATCAACAATTCATTTACATAAAATGAAAAATCAATATTGAAATATAATAATACCATTCAAAGTAGAGATCAATAAATGGGAACAAAGATTGAAATCTGCACTAAACTCGAAATAATCATCAGTTATATTTTCTAAGGGTTTAGCTCATTAGATATTTTATACCAATCAGGGAGTAAAAGAGCTTATGTTGTGCACTCTACTTCACATTTAATCCAAAGTCACTTATCTTGTGCTAGTGTCTTGTTAAGAAAAATCTTCAAGACTCTTGTGTAGGCTTGTTGTTAGTCAGGGGCTGTAAAATTTTTAAAAATTTAAGTAATAATCTCTAAAAACAAGTTTTGACATTAATGGTACTTCCAACGGTGCATTTTATTAAGACTTTATCGAAGAAGAATACACATGTGTTGATGATTTACATAGAAATTTACTGGGAAATTCTTCTGGTTGGTTAAAAGTGATTGGTAATGGAAATTAAGATTAAATCCTTAATTATGTTACCATTTATGCAACAATAGTAGTTAACACAATTGTCTACTGTAGTTAACACTCTTAATTACTGCAAATTAGATTAAATCATCTTGAATGAAGTAGTCAAGTACATTACCTTTCTCTTGTTCTATAGTTCTATAGCTGAATTTATACATAATTCTAACATCTTAATTAGAGAAAACTGCAACTCCTTAAGCCCATTCTTTATCCAGCTTTGTTTTGTTTACTGTGAATTTAAATTTAAATATGCATGACATTACACAAACCACTAATCAATTATGTTATTTGCTTTGATAAACTTGCTTTATTTATTGCTTTTAGCTGTTGATATTGGACAATAAAGCTCAGTGCAATGACTCTCCTTTAATAACTATTCATTACAGAAAAAGCAAACATTTCAAATCATTCTCACAGTTTTTACTTTCTACATTGGAAATAAAAAAAAAATATTGACTGTAAAACTGTCCAACTGCTAGTTACTAAAGTTGAAAAACTGGAGAGTATTTTTGGAACTACTGCAGGTTAAAAATATATAGTGAAAACATAAAATAGTTGGAAAACAAGTTAAGTTGAATAAATATTAATTACCACATCCAAACTCTAATAAGGTTTTCTTATTTCTCTATCTAAAAGAAGAAATAACTCGGGGAAGTTGTTGGTTTATGTATAACAACAAAATGTAAATTGAAATGGAAAATAAGTTGAAATTACTGTTATTACATTGTGGGAAAATATAATTAGGAAGGAATAATTAATTGTAATTATATGTGTAGGTAGAATGTTTGACAATTATCCTCTCTTTAGAATTGTTTCCAGTGAATTTGCAACTTTAACACTATATGAGTTTGGGTTGGAAATGTTCCATTAAATAGTTTTAAATATTTAATAGGTTTTTGAGTGAAACTCAAGCTAGAAAAGGAATAAAATAAAAGTTGAATATATGTTAATCCGATTTTTAGGTGGCTTCGAGGAATTAAATTTCCTAAAGTTACCTAAAATTACCATAAAATTATATCACAAGAGTATATTTTATTTATTTTCAATAAACTGAAATAGTTCAAAAAAAACATGAAATTGATAATAAAATAACAAAATAAAATTATACATAAAAATAATTTTCCTTTAACCTAATTTATGAGTCTTAAGAATATTTATTATCTTTTGTTTTGCAATGGGATTAATAATAGTAAAAGCAAACTTTAAGCCTTTTATCTTTTTATATATAGCTTCAAAGCGGCACACACAATAAACATTTTAAAGTAAACAATAAAGGAAAGGATCTAAATTGATAAATAATGTCGAAAAAATAGGAGAAAAGCATTTGATGTTTTCCAAACGACATTTTCTTATCATTTTCTACTTCGCTTTCCTTTTTTCAGATAACAATTTCTATTGTAGTTTACTGTTAAAGAAAATAACTTCTTCCTCTTTTGAGATAAGAATGGAATGACAAAAACTATACAGAGTAAATTAAAAACTAAAAAAGCTGGCATTTTATCAATTAAGCAATAAGAAGCTTATTAAACTCCATGTTCAAAGTAATAAAATACTTGCAACAACAATTGCACTTTTCACTCATTAACGGCGTATCATGTCTCTAAATCTTATGAGATTGGATTGAGATTTATATTCATTCTATTAATTTTTTAAATTATTTAAAATAAATATCTTAATAAAGTAAATGCATTACTATGAACGTTTTGTTTACTTTTAGTATTATATAACAAAGTAAACAGTGGATCTACTCAATTTGTTTACTCTTTTAACGTTTGATGAATTAATCATGCAATTACCATAATTTACTGTATAAACTGCCTTCTGGTACTAAATGATTACTTGGTGAAATAAATCTATATTTTTATCGCTAAATTTATTCTTTTAAAGCCTTGGAATATTTAAATAAGCTTAAAATGCAAGTTTTGTGTTATTATAGGAAAAAGTTAAAATTTGAACAAAAAGGTATTAAAATTTTAAGTTTATTCATTATTTTGTATTTATTTAAAAATAGTGGTAATTCTATGCCTGGAAGCAACTTCAGATGTGATGTTAAGTGTTATGCAAGCAGCTGAAGAGCTTCACATGACTCAAGGTGGATTTACATTTTTGGCTGTTCATGTTCAGCACACTTTAGCCCCCAATGCACAGCTCAACATTCCTCATCAACACTCCCTTGATCATCTTTTTATTCTCACTTTCATCTCCTCAAACACATCTTCTTATTTACAAAATTTGGAATTGACGGACCTTGAAGAATCCGAGGTACACAACTTTATTTTTATCTTTTCCATTGAGTATTCACTTGACCTGCTTCTATTCAAATAATTCGAATAACAATTTAAAACAAAAAATAAAAAAAAAATTAAGAAAACAAACGCAACCTTGACCGTGGATCGATGACGTCAAATGACGCAAATGCCGCGAATTATTGGAGAAGTAGAACGCGCGCATTCGACCACGGAAAGGGTTGTGCAAGTTTATCGACGAAGATGACACTTGAGTGCTATTTTGAAATGAAAGTTTTGTTTTTCATTTTCTAGGTAGGCGATCACGTCTTCCATCAAGTATACGACAGTGTTGCTCTGTTCGCCAGTGCATTGGATAAGACGTGGAAAAAGATGAGACGATCCAATTTCAGCATTATCAGTTTAATTAACCACACAAAGCGTATAACCTTTCCAGGTTACTTTGGCCCTATTCATATGAACAGTAGAGGAGACCGACAAGTTACATACATATTGTTAGCATATAATGAGGAGGAAAGGGCTTTCCAAGACGCTTTTTCAATTAGTGATTCGTGGACGGTGCATAGTGATCATGGGACCGACTGGTTTCGGGACCGGATTATGCCCCCGGATCTACCCTGCGTGCTCAAAGAAGAGGGCTGCTATGTGGATTTTACTGGTAATATTTTCCAATTAATTTGAAATAAATTTTAGACTGTATTAGACATTAGGTTTGTTTTTATCTTGACTTTCGTTGCTTTTCGAGATAGGAATTAGACTTTAAAGTCGCTTTCCGAACTCGAAATACGATTTCGTTTGTAGTCATGTTTGAAATTTGGAATATAATCAATGTTTGCACATTGTCTATTGATATTTTATTGGATTCATTAAAATTTGCTAATCAAATCTCTACCGATAATGTCTTGCAGGTTGAAGATGGGTTATAGTAAAAGGATTGAATTCAATTATGATAATTTTAATAAAAATAGAAATAAAATTGAATTAAAAGTAAAAATGGAAACTCAAACTTGAAATATGATTTAAGCTGTCATATTTTGGAAACTTTTATTTAATAATAATATTTTTCAAAAAAAAGTAAAACTTTTGACAAAATAATTGAATGATTTTTTTAAAGTGAAAAAGGAAAAAAGATTGGTAGAAATCAGAACTGTTTTTTTCTCTTTTCTTCTATAATTCTATTATGATGCAACTCTTTATTCCAAAAAAGATAAAACATTTGTGTGCAAAGAAAATTTCAAAGTAAACAACTGTGAAGATTTTCTAAATTTAGCAGCAAACATCACACAAAACAGCTATTTAGCTGTTTTTGAATTACAAATTAATTTTTAAGGCAGAAAACATAAAAGAAACAGATAATTAATATACACCTTTAAATTCAACTCAAATTACTTAACGATAAAAAGAAATAGCACACCAAATTGCATTATAAACTGAATTTAAACAGGAAAACGATTGTTTGTTTGCAAGGTTATTGACATCTAGTTCATAATGAAATAATAAAAATTCCAAATTGTCAAACCATTTGAAAGGAAAAAGGAAAGCAGGAAATGGAACAATGGCTCTAAACATAGAATTATGCGTTGGAAGAAATTAGAACAAGAAATAAGAGAGAATTTAATAAAATTGTCAATCGATAACAGAATAAAAAATGAAGTAACGACACCAGATTAAATGAATATAATCACATATTTTAAATAAAATTAAAAATTAAAATTTTAAAAATGACAATTGATTAATTACATACTTATCTTATTAGGTTTGTCCTCTACTCATATCGCAGCTGTAATAGTTTCGTCTTTCTTCATCACTTTATCTGCCGTTTTTGTTGTTGTGATGATCAGGTAAGTTGCTTTTAATAATTACGTGTTGTCGCCGGAAGCAAATTAGCTATCGCTTTATACATTTCTGTCCTTTGTCACCAAAATGACATACTAATTACATTCTCCTTTAATTTAATATGGCACCAAGCAACAATAACCATGTCCATGTCCATATAACCACTGGCCACTGACCTTTACATCACTCTTACTTTCATATAAAACAAAAATTATTGCAGCAACATGAGTACTAAAACTTTCTTTAGTGCAAAACTTCTTAGTTTAATGTCTATTTAACTATATTGCAGCCATTTTAATTTGAAATTAAACTAACCACAACTGACATAATACAAAATACTAAGCACTTTAATCACTAAATGTTGTTTTAATGTATTTTTTAATTAGAAAAATTACATTCAAATTAAATAAAAACATAACAGCCATCTTTTTTTTAAAAATATTTTATTATAAATAGACGCCGAATTCTACAAAATGAAATGACCAAAGGTCCAAATAAGATACTCATTTTACCTGAAGATCTAGTGTTCGTTTCTCCACGCTCCTTGAATACAAGTCGGAAGGTAAAAAATTGTAATATTTAAATAAAATAAGCAAAAAAATTGTTCCTTGCATGTAATTTTTAAAAACCTGATTTTTAATATATATTATTTTAAATGATGAGCTATTACACTCGATGCTCGGGAAATTAATTTTATCATCAATTTGCTGCTTCAATATTTCTGGCTGATTACATTTTAATTAATTTTTAATTTTGTTATTACATATATAAATTTTAAATTATATTGGCTTTTTATTTATTTAGTTATATAAATTTTAAATTTTAATTTTGCATTTTAGATTTTTATATAAGAAATAGTGTAAACAAAATTCCGAGCTGAAGAGAGCAAATTTAGTTGCATTCTGTTCTTAATTCTCTTCGCATGGGTTATTTTCCATTTAGGCCATGCATGGCACAGAGGCAGTTTTTGATTGGATTTAGATCTTTAATCCCCTCTAATCAATCCCGGCTCCTTGAAAAAAAACCCAAAAAATCTCCCTTAACCTTCAACGAGCATGGTTTACAAAATAGGCAAATCAGTGAGTAGATGAGACGCCATTTTCGTCCACCTGACAGACCTACACTTAGTTGTAAACATGAAAAAAATTGCCGACTTAGTTATAGGATTAAAGCAACTTAATCTAGAGAGATAGAGAAGAAAAGAAAAAGAATTTTTAAATCCAATTTAGTTGTGAAAACCAAAGAAAAAAATGTTTGGCGGCCATTTTGCAGAAACTGGTGTTTGGTTTTTACCAATTTTTTCAGTCTGTAAAGTACAAGCGTAGGTCTGGCAGGGATGAAATGGGACCCAAATGGAATGAAGGCAGCCATTTTCTTCCTCATACAGCCATCTGAAAGTCTGGAAGGAATGTTGTTACACCATTTCAAAGTGACGTCATTGGGCTGGCCTCATGGGCGTTCATTCTTGAAGGATACACTTTCACAGGTAGGATTGATTATAAGTATTTTATTAAATATATTTTTCATTGATTATTATTATTATTATCATAAATAGTTTTAGTTATTATTATTATTTAGAAAGATATTTTTATAAATAAGTGCCATTTTTATTTTATTTTTATAGGGAACATCCATCTTAATGGCGGTTAATATCTTCATTATTATTATTATTATTGTTTATTTATGATTTGCAAAATTATTTCAAATATTTTTCTTATTTTTATTTTTAAAAAGTGACCTAATAGCGCATTCTATCAACCAAAATGCTTAATAGTGTTCAGTTTAATACACATCCTGATAGATATAACCAGATTAGAACTTAGAACGAATCTAAACCCTGTTAGTACCTTTTGGCTTTTTATTTACTATTTGCTTCAAGTCAAATGGGTGAATCCAGCAAAAGCAAATAGAACAGAATGCAACTGTTTATGATAAGTGAAGGGGATTTTGTAAAGATGGTGTACCACCCATCAGGTAACATTTCACATTTTCACACAGGCCACTGAGATCAATAACTTGGACAAACCAGACTTATTGAAGGGGTCCCACGATTCTTTACGTGGTAAAACGAACAGCAGTTCTCTTAACGGACGTCATATGTGGGACGAGGCCACTACCAGAGCTCGATACAATGTATGTTCTCATTTTTATAGTTTTATTAGTGAAAAATCAATTAAAGTTAATGAAATTTTTACATTTTTACGTAGGGAGATCTAGTTCATGTAAAATATCTACCTACAGATGGGTTTGAGATCAAAAATAAAACGATGAAAGAATTAAAAATGGTAGGATCAAAGCGATATCAGGGTTGGCGTCAACACTAATCGCTAAAATTTGAAATTAGCTAATTTTTAGCTTTTTAAAATGCTAATTTTTGCCAGAATTAGAAAACAGCATTAGCAATATATTGCTCGTGATGTGATAAGTTAACGGTTTCAATACATAAGCTTAAATATTTAGCGATTTTTGATAGCGGAGCCAACCCTGGGTATAATGTATCAGTTTTAATGAGGCGATTCTCAACAGTAGTTGAAGAAAGAAAGATGGCTGATGAAGCCATTAAAATTCGACTGCAGCTAATGAATTTTTATGTTCAATTATTATTACAATTTGTAATTTTCTATATCACATTTCGACCTGATTTATAGATAAATTAAAGTAGACTAACAGTAATGCTTTGATCAAAAGCATTAATTTCTATTAAACGCTAATTTAATTGAAAATTCTGCAGGAGGTGTTTAGATTTCAACCACTACATGTCATGTCATTTATAATTGTAATGGCGCTACCATGCTCTCTGACATATGATTGCTTGGCAGCCTGGGCATTTCAAGTCAGATTTGGATGCAAGCTGCAAGCATTTGAGCATTCCAAGCAATTTCAGGTCATTACAAGATCCATAAATAATGAATAAAGCATGAGTTGACAATTTAAAGCTCACTTATTTAATAAATTCATTTGTGTTATAAAGCTTAGGGCTTAAGCCAGAGTGAAGAAAATTACTCATTAATAAGAGGAACCTAAAATTTAACCTATGGTACACAGATGGAAACTTATTGTCATCACTTGATTTAACCATCTATTATTATAGAGTGATCTCAAATTTGTACTTGACGGAGCAAATAACGATTTGCCATTTAAAATTCATTTAGGAAATAATCAATTTAATCAATAAGTAAATTTAGAATTAATTTTGATTTTATTTAAATGAAATAAAGAGAAAAGAAAATAATGTGCGCACAAAGCTTTCAGTTTTAGTTGTTGGAAAAGGTTTCTAAAGATAAGAGAAGTGAGGTGAGACCTATTGTTTTCCTTTTTCCATTTAAATGTTATCTCTTTAATTATATAAAAAAACATTGTAAAGTCAAAAGTCTCTTAGTTAACTTGTATTGTGTACATTTCCTTTTCCTATATTTTATTTTAATTTCATACTTTAAAAAAAACAATAAATGAAATTTAAAGTTTTCGCAATTCTGGATACAAATAAACTCAGGAATAATAATAAATTTTATAACGGCGGAAATGACAATCACGTGATTGAAATAAGCATATTTTATTGATCATGCTGCTTAGTAAGCTAACAATTGCAACTTTGTGGATATAAGAACAACAGCTCTAACATTTACTTAGCACATTCTTTTGAAAACAAGCAAATGTGATGTGGTGAAAATGGTTTTAAACATAATTTCTATGACTTTTATTAAGTATAAAGTTAATTTATTCTCAGTAAAGTTGTGCATGTCGACAAACACACTTACTGGTACAGCTTTAAAAAAAGATGACGCAAAAAAGTGATATCCTTCTACAATTTAAATTTGAGCAACATTTAAAACAATTTAAATTAACCAGATCGAATGCACCTACTGTGACATTTAATTAATATGCATTACTAGAAAAAGAAAATATTTAATCTACTCAATGTACTCAAAGAATCGCCTCATTTCACATTTAATCAATTTCAAGTTTTGCAATTAGAATTTTTATTTTTCCAGTTCCATGATTTACGTCATGAAAATGTAAATGCATTTTTGGGCTTGCTACTCGATTCTCATCACCCCGCACTAATTTACGATTTCTGCAGCAGGGGCAGCTTGGCTGTATGCAATTCCTTTACAATCTTTAAATATTCGTGTAGGCCTATGTTTATTTTAAACTGAAAATTTTTATTTTGTTAACTTTTTTATTTTTGACATTTTTTCATTTACTCGACATCTATCTATTTCTTTCCAATTACATTATTAGATATAATGTTGTTTGTTTGTAGTTTTCTTCTCAGTTTTTTTTGTCGCTGTGTTTTTTTCTCCATTCAACCTTTTCATTTCTTTCTTTTCATTGGGGAATTAGGACGTCATTGCGAGTGAAGATGTCAAATTGGATTGGGCATTCAAGTTGTCACTTTTAACGGATTTAGTGCGGGTATTAATTCAAGTGAAGGATTTGGGAGATTGCAATTTGCGATTATAGACTCTCGTTTCAGGGTATGAAGTATCTTCATTCAAGCACAATTCGTCACCATGGACGGTTAACCTCGAGGAATTGCATAATTGACTCACGTTGGGTGCTCAAACTAACGGATTATGGCTTGCCAGCATTTTTCGAATCGCAAAATATACCACATATAACTAGAAGCGCCAGAGGTAATTATTAATCATCTCTACAGGGACACTCACGATGGGTTCCATTAAGATTGAAGCGTTAATAAATGATTATTCTATCTCCAGCCCTGACCCATTTTCAAACTGCAAATGTTTCTTTTTAACATTTCCTTGAAATTTGAAAAACAAACATTTATCTCGATACGCTTTATTCAATGTTTTTGTTGAAATGACTGAAAGAAAAATGACCAAGATTTTATTTTAACATTTTATTTCCATAATAATAACATATTTTGGTCAAAAAGAGGTTAAAAAACCAGTACTATATCATATTTTCTAGCTCTTAGCGGCATACCACTATGAAGGAAATTCCCATTACAAAGTTTTATACATTTAATATATACGCATGTCAATAAAGACACATGTCGGCTGTGCATGGGAATTCATCTGCGTGGTATGTGGTAGACACCTTTAAAGTGAGAAGCGCTTTTTTAATGCAATCATATACATTCCTTGCTTTTGATGAGTTGACATGAAACCTTAAAGCAGAAGTGTCCAACCTTTGCATCTTCTGGGATCAACCAAAATCTGTCAAAGGCTGCGTATAGAAATTAAGCATTGCTGGTTTAGAGTATTTAAAGTAAAATGGGTGCTTATTTCTTCAAGATTTATTATGGACTGCACCTGAATTGCTTCGCGACCCGAATTCTGTGGGACGTGCTACTCAACCAGGTGACGTGTACAGTTTTGCTATAATCATGCAAGAAGTTGTGGTACGAGGATCTCCTTATTGTATGTTGTCGATTACACCTGAAGGTGAAAAGGAATTGGATACGTGTTGATCATGAATAAGGATCTATGTATTGATTTATTGTAGAAATCATAGAGAAAGTGAAAAGGCCACCACCTCTTATAAGGCCTTCTGTATCGAAACAAGCCGCACCTCCAGAAGCCATTAATATCATGAGACAATGTTGGGCTGAGTCGTCAGAAATGAGACCTGACTTCAATGCAATCAATGAACATTTCAAGAAACTTAATCAGGGAAAGTAAGTTAAGTTATTTTTTGAGATATTTTTTTGAATTAATTAATTATTTTTCTTTAGAAAAGTGAATATTGTTGACACCATGTTTCAAATGTTGGAAAAATATTCGAATAATCTTGAAGAATTAATTCGAGAACGAACTGAGCAGTTGGCAGAAGAGAAAAAGAAGACTGAACAACTTCTTCATCGAATGTTACCCAGGTAAGTTAGATTTATTGATAAATTATTCAAATTAGTTTTAAAATAGATTAAATTAAGACAGTTAAGATAATTATTGGGTAAATAAATACCTATCTGGTAGAGGATGTTAATGATGTTGGCTTTGGGTTAGGTTGTAATTTGTAAGTACATTTAATATCAAAACAATTTTCAAAAGCCGATTTTCCAAAAGCAATAGGTGCTTTCGATAATAGTTCTAGAACTAATTCTAAAATTCCAAAATCACAACTGGCCGATTTTCAAAAATGACTTAAGTTTCATCTGCTTTCTGTATTGGAAAGCAACAAAAGCCACAAAAGCTAAGATATTGAATGCACCTATTACGTTTAAAAATAGTTCTTTAACATTTATTTTCTATCTAATGCTGATCAAAATAACAACAATAAATAACTCTCTCATTTCTACTGTCAAGAACAGTTGTTTCCCATATTCCAACAAAAGTAAATGCAAATAATAGACTAAATAAATAATCTAAATTATTTTTAATTGAAACAAAACATTAGGTGTGTTCAATCCAAAACAAAAAGTGACTTATCTGTCTTTTGTGACTTTTCTCAGCTTGAAGTGGTGTTTAAAACATTGTGATCTTTATAAGTGACTGGCTGAAAGTGTCTTTTCCAAAAGACAGGGTTGGGTGACTTTTCTATTTTTTAGAAGTCACTTTAGAGGGCTTTAGTGTTCTGCGCATGTGCCACCAGTCACGATCCCAAAATCAAGATGGCAACTTGTCGTTTTAGGTTGTAGTTTTGCCTCTACTGCACATGCATATGGAAATCATAAGTGACTTAACTGATTTCCAAATAAGCATGTTAAATGAGAAGTGACTTTTTAAAAATACAACTTTTAAAAGTATTTTTTGAAAAGTCACTTTTTGTTATGGATTGAATGCAAATAGTGTATAAGACAGTATAGCACCAGAAACAAGATGGCGGGTGGATCACAGTGAGAATATAGTCTACAGAAAATGACCTCACAGATAAATAAGATGTTACAGTGAGAAAATAGTCTACAGAAAATGACATCACAGATCATTGAAATGTTACAGTGTAAAGATGTTATTTATTTTGTGAGATAAAAATGATTTTGTTGTTTATAGTTTTCAAATTTTTTGAAGTAAACTTATATTTCTGAAATTTTTAACAAAATAAAGGACTTTGAAAAATCAAAAATAGTAAACATTGAAACAGTCAAGAAAAATCCAATATTACCACCAATGAGTGTTTACTCTCTGTTTGCATTCTGTTAATCTTGAGCCTTTATCTAGTAGTTAGGGGGATCCAATGCTATAAAATTTGAAAAAATATCACATGGCAACAACATTTAAAAAAATTACAAAAATTAGACCTAAGTAATAACTATATCAATTCTGTTTTAAGAGATAATTTTAAACATAAAATATTTGAATAAACTCAATTTATCAATGAATTTTTTAAAGATTCTTTAAGAGGGATTGTAACCCCTTCCATTTGAAATTTTCTAGAATGTGGTCAGTTGTAAGATGTATTACTTGTCTTCATTTTAACTTCCCTCTGTAATTGACAGGGCAATTATCTTAATCCTTTGCACCCTTTTTAGACTTAAAATAATAACTTTAGGCAAAAAAATCAAAAATATCTATTTTTTAAATTTTAAGTAAAAAAACAAATTTGAAATAACAAAATTATTTAGATAATCTTCTTTTATTTTTAAATTGGTTAAAAATTAAAGTTTTTAACCAAATAACTTGAAAATAAAATTTTTCAAATGTAAAATATTTTTTTAATAAATTCTAAAAGCCATTTTTAAAATTCTGGCTCAATGATGCAATGGATAATAATCATATTTATACACAGAAAAATATCTGTGTCATTTTATTAAAAATTAAAGCCACAAAATACAGAAGCATTTAACATTATAATACCCATAAACACTAGTGCCATCCAGCAACAAGAGGAGGCATACAGAAAGGGGTTACAATCCCTCTTAACATATTAATTTCAAATCATAACATCATGATTATATTTACCCCTACTACATTTAACTTTAACTCTTTCAATAAAATTTGATTTGCACTAAGTGAAACAATATCAAATACAATAAAAACACTTTTAAATTTACCCTCATTTTTTACTCCCATACTCAACTTCTAACTTCTCACATCAGAAAATAAAGTGTTATATATCAAACAATACTAAACTAATTAAATAACTAAGCAATAGTCATCGATAGGATCCAGACATGTTGTGACACAATTGCTCTTTCTATGTATAACAATGCTTTTAAACTTACCCTCTCTTCTTACCCCCACACTTAACTTCTAACCCCACATCAGAAAATGAAGCACAATATGTCAAACAATACCAAATTAAAAAATTAAGCATTAGCCATCAGCAGAATTCAGATTTGTTCTGAGATGATAGCTCTGTCTATGTAAAATTTATGATAGTGGTGGTGAAGGTGATGGTGCAAATATAAGTATCCTACAAATCTACATTTTTGTCAGTCTAACAATGACATTTCTGTGTGATGTATGTTCTTGCCCTTTCTTCAGAGCTGATGCTTCACAAAAACATAAAATTTACCATTCATAAGTCAAATGAGATATCTGACAATGAAATAACTGATGAAGATGAATCTTACTTTGAAGATGGTACATCTGCAAGTGAATCTGACTCTGAAGCTGTTATGTCTCAAGAATCAATTGGACTGTTGCTACATTTACTGCAAAATGCTGAGTTTTTACATCAGCTAGTTACTATAATTAGAATAGTTGAAGAACAGATTCATTATTATCAGATGAAGAAAATGAATCCACAGGAAACAAAAAAGATGATGAAGCAGGTAGTTCAAGTATGGATAAATCTAAAGCAAATTCTGTAGAAATGAGTGATGGATAATCTAAAAATGATTATCAAGAACTTGATTCAAATACTATAAATTTTCTCTAAGTTGTATTGAAGGCTGCTAGAATTGGGGTATTTGAAATGAGTAAATTGCAATTTCTGGACATCTTAGATTATGTAATAATTGATAAAGAGTGATTAAACCCATTTATCGTTCACCTCTCTTTGTCTACATATCTTCATTGCTTAGATCATACACTACCAGTGCTTGATCTTACACCACCACTACTTGGTTTTACATTACCATAATTTGGGCTTATATTATCACTAAGGCTTACATCTCAACTACTTGCTAGTTTTTATCCGTAATCCTACAGATGTTTATATCCATCACATTAAATATACAGGGAAGATAACTTAGTAAAAGTCAGCTCTAATCTATAATCAGTTAGTATTGTACTGTCATCATAATCAGATCACCCACTACAATGTCTTCTGATTCAGCCAATTTACCTAAACTAATCAAGAAGCAAGGCCATCTTTTAGGAAGTAGAAAAACTTCAAAACTTCAAAACTTCAAAACCCCTGGTTCATTTTAACTGCTCAAGATTTAGCTGGATTGGCATCTACTATAATCAATAAATCTAAGATGAAGTGCATCATCAAACAGACTCAAATTCCAGCAAATTGCAAGAATAAGCAAAATTGTATTAAACAGATGTTTGAATCCAGAAAAAAAAATACACATCTATACAGAAGAAAGATTGTCAAAGTAGCATGATGGATGGTAAATAAATTACCAAGGTGACAACAAACTTGATATACTAGACCAAGAATAATGTACATTATAATGATAATTGAATAAACATGTTATTAGCTTTTAAATTACTTCATTTTTCTTTCAGAATACATAAATTATAAATACATCAAAATAAACACTTATAAAACAGTTCTCACATAATACCCATATGCCAATGTTTTTATATAATATGGCATATGTGTCTTAAGTGTTTTAAGTGTTTGTGTTTGGTGTTTGTGATATCACTTCCTGAAGTGTTTGTGTTTTAAGGCTAAAAAACACCTAAAACACAAACACTGTGAGTGTAGTGTTTTACTAACACAACTGGAAGTGTTTTGATAGAAAAGTGTTTTAGTAATCAGTTGAAAGCCACTATGTTGCCACCACTTCAAAATCAATTCTGTACTTATAGGTAAGTAATTACATAATTATTTATCATATATGTGATCAACTGTATGTTTGATCAACCGTACATTTTATAGAAAAGTACGTTTGATCAACGTGCAGTCGATCAAACATACTTTAGATCAATGTGCAGTCGATTGAACTTACATTTGATCAACGTGCAGTTGATCAAATGTACTTTTGATTAACTTGCAGTTGGTCAAACTCGATGTACCTGTTTTTTCTGTGAAAAAGCCCATGGGCTTGTATTTGGTTTTTGTATTTTTAAGGACCCCGTTTTGTCCCCTAATAGAAGCCCATGGGCTTCTATTTGGAAACAAAAGCCTAAATACAGGTTCAGGTGGGCCTGTATTTCGTTGGGCCTTTAAAGTCATGAAAAATTTGATAGTAATCTTGTAATGAAAGTATTTTGCATGTGCTGGTTACGGTATTTATTTGCTATCGGGGTAGATTAATTGATAGGAAAAATTGATATAAGTAAATATAATTAGTGCAAAGTATGGATATATTCAATATGTACTATCTGGCTTTGATACGTTATGATATGTGATTATTTGTCCACAAATAAAGGCCCATGGGCTTCTATTTGGAAACAAAAACCTGAATACAGGTCTACCTGGGTTGTATTTAGGTGGGCCTCTTCTCGGAAAAACTCGGTAGGTTCAATCAAGGTTATGCATATATTTACAATAAAATATAAATAATGTTTAAAAATTAAAAGTTAATTATTTAGCTGCAATTGGATGGTGACATGTATAAAGTTAATTACTTTACTTATTGATTTTTTTATTTAATAATTAGTTAAATTTTGTTTAAATATGAATGAAAATTGTAGAAAAATCTTAGTTTTTAAGTCTTAAACCCTTAAAAAATTATAATTCAGAGATCATCTTGTTTTATGATTTTATACAATAGTCTGTATATTTTTAGAGTTAATATATGTTAATATATGTTTATATTTTATATTTTGGAATTAAAATCAAAAAAAATATTTCAGTGTGGCCAATCATTTTAATGACATTAGAACCAAAATGTTCTAATACAACTTTTCTCCTAACAGGTCCTATCATGCCGTATATGATAAACATTTTATCACATGATCATATAAACACCTACTAAACACAAACAAAACACTTACATTCAAAAAATAAGCTGAAAAACACTTGTAAATAAAACACAAGATCAAACCACAAACACTCCTAAAAAACCTTTTTGAATGCAGCTATTGTTATTGTATTTGATATTGTATTTGATATTATTTGACATATTGTAAATTAAATTTTATTGAAAGAGTTAAAGTTAAATTTGGTAATATGCAAATTATGCAGATCTGTTAAATCAAGAATATGCAGATCTGTTAAATCAAGAATATACAGATCTGTTAAATCAAGAATATGCAGATCTATTAAATCAAGAATTTGCAGATCTATTAAATCAAATACCAACATTTTGAAGTAAAATCTCTAAAGAATTCATTGATAAATTGAGTTTATTTAAAACAGAATTAATATAGTTATTTCTTAGGTCTAATTTTTGTAATTTTTTCAAATGTTGTTGCCATGTGATATTTCCCCAAAATTAATAGCATTGGATCCCCCATAACTATTAGATAAAAGCTCAAGGTCAACAGAATGCAAACAGAGAGTAAACACTTATTGGTGGTAATATTGGATTTTTCTTGACTGTTTCAATGTTTTCTATTTTTGATTTTTCAAAGTCTTTTATTTTGTTAAAAATTTCAGAAATATAAGTTTACTTCAAAAAGTTTGAAAACTATAAACAACAAAAACATCTTTATCTCACAAAAAATTAATAACATCCTTATCTCACTGCAACATCTCAATGATCTATGATGTCATTTCCTGTAGACTATATTCTCACTGTGATCCACTCGCCAACTTGTTTCCCGTGCTGTACTGCTTTATACATTACTAATTCGCCTAATGAGTTTTTATTAAATTATGACTATTTTAATTAACTTATGCTCATTCTTAAATCCATCTGATGCCTAGTTTCCACTTAAACCACTTTTGTACAAAACCTGCCCACTTTTAGTAAATCCCCTGTTCACACTTGAACAGGTTTTGTAGAACTCAAAACAAAATGGCCAACTTTTCCTAAACTTAAGTTTAAGAAAAGTTTTCTTAAACCTGACATCACAGCTACATAACCCGCCTTTTTTGGTTCACATGACTGCAGAAAAAAGATGGCTGCCAACAACCTGAGTTGAGGCAGAGATAAAATTTATGTGATATGAAGGTAAAATACAGTCTGATTTGGCTTCCACAAAGCAAAATCAGACTGTATTTAAAGCATTTACAAGCAGATTAACCTTTGCAGTACCATGTTGTGTCTTTTTTGACACAGACATCTAAATTCTTAAAATAATCATACAAAGAAGTT